>CAHIKZ030002334.1:2330000-2505000 GCA_903632075.3 Acanthosepion pharaonis | reverse complement strand
ATATATATATATATATATATATATATATTATATATATATATATATATATATATATATATTTTATTTAAGATACTAATATTTAAGTCCTCTGTTTGGAATTATCAGTATTAACCGGCCTAAATTTCCGAAGTTTCAAAGAAAATATGCGCTCTTCGACGGGAATCGAACCTATATCCTACACGGAACCGTCATATAGCCTGACGTGATATACCAATTAGCTACAGAGGAAGGGTCTGGTTAAGGTTGAATTACCGTTTTTAAACTACAAACTTCCCATGGTTTCTCTAGAACGATCATATCTACTCGAAGCATATGTTAACGTGAACAAATGAGATAATATATTATGAAAGTCCGACAATTATTTTAATATATTTTTTTGTTCGTACTTTATTTTTTATAGATACAAATATTTAAGTAAATGATAAACAGTGTTTGTCTGACTTAGTCCATGTCATAATATATATATATATATATATATATATATATATATATATATATATATATGGTGTGTGTGTCTGTGTGTGTTTCTGTGTGTGTGTACAAAGACAAACTTATTGTAACTATGAGAAAATTTGCAATTCGCTCTGATAGTGATTTTTAAAAAAACACGCGTGAACGCGTTCTGTTTGAATTATTTTAATTTCTTTTTTAATTTATCCGTTGTAGCTATGGAACGTTTTGCAAAACAAGTGTCGCAATATAAGAGAACTGACCGAAAATTGGTATCAGGCAAAATTTTTATTAAATTTTATTACACTTACAATAAGTTTATATTTGTAGTTTAGCCCTGAGTATGATCTTAGAGGAAATCGAAAGTACTTGCACAAGAAAACTACAGCACCTTCCTCGATAAATTTCATTTTAACATCAAGAAACTGATTAGAGAACTGGATCAGTTTAAAAATAAATAGACATAATATGTCTAAATAATTATTTTATGTTTAATTAAAGACGACAAAATACCACGATTAGGCTTTTTATTTAATTTTTCTTGTGTTCGAATGATTGTTTTCTTTTCCATTATTTATAATCTTCTAATGGAAGCGTTAAAAATAACAAAGAATAAGCTACGAACAGGGCCATAATATGCCGACTGTGTTCGGGAAATAAAACATCACTATAACTCTAGATACATACACACAACCCATACATCCAGTTAAATAATTATAATCATCCTTGATAATGGCTAAAAGTAATGTCAAAAGCGCTCGGAATTACAGAATATTTGGATAGTTTTTACACAACCTGTGAAAAGAAAACACTTGTTGAAACACAAGTAAAATGAAATAAAAACCTTAATCGCAGTACCTTGACTGTCGTCTTTAATGAAACATGGATAAAAGAGGGATTGCTGCCTAAATACATAATATATATATATATATATATATATATATTTGTGTGTGTGTGTGTGTGTGAGAGAGAGAGAGAGAGAGTGTGTGTGTCTGTGCATGCATTCGCTTAAGCGTTAAATATCAGAACATGAGCGTATCGTAAGACAACCAGATATGTTTATACGCACGACTCACACACACGTACGCATACACACACACACGAACATACACAATTATACACACAGAGAGAGGAAAAAACGACATCTAAAGAGATAAAAGAAAAGAGAAATAACAAAGTTAGGAAAGAACGGAAAATGAGGGAGAAGCCGATTAATTGTGCGGTCAGAGTAGAGTTTAACAAACTCAAGATTAGTTGACCCACCCCATCTGTCGCACTGTGTTTTGCCATCTGCTACCACTGGCACCATCAGTGTGTATCTTGAAACGTCTGCCCTCGGCTGGCGCCTTCACACCTCCTGGAGAGACTATAAATGTATTTATACAACAGGAAACAATATCCACTAGAAGGATAGTAGAACGTGGTAAGCAAGACAAGTGGCACCGTGGCAACTTGTCACTTTTGCACCTGACCATTAACTCTCTACTAATCATAGACTTGCAACATAATGCTATATTTGTCCAGACAAATTATTGTTTGTGTTCATAATGTGCAGTGTCATTTTTTACCTGAGGCAATTGGGCTCACCATTTTGATTTAGCTTTCATTAAACAAATATACAGGTGTATGTAAACAATGCCTTAGAGAGTATGACTTATATTGGCAACTATTTATTTATATAACCTGCGATAACACTGACAGGATTTATTAAACAAATACGTCAAAACTTTTTTTTATTAACATTAATGATTACATATATCGTGACATAGCAAATTCCAAAAGCATGGATATAAATACATTAGAAACGATTTTACTATAAAAATGCGTTGCAAATGATTTTACTAAAAATGCATTCAAATGATATTGCTATAAAAATGCATTGGAAATGATTTTACTATAAAAATGTATTGCAAATAATATTACTATAGAAATGAATTGGAATTAATTTTATTATAAAAATGCATTGCGAATGATTTTACTAAAATTGCATTGCAAATAATTCTACTGAAAGTGCATTGCAAATGATATTGCTATAGAAATACATTGGAAATTATACTATAAAATGCTTTGGAAATGATTTTACTATAAAAATGCATTGCAAATGATATTACCATGTAAATGCATTGGAATTAATTTTAATATAGAAATACATTGCGAATGATTTTACTAAAAGTGCATTACAAATGATTTTACTATAAAATGCTTTGCAAATGATATTACTATTAAAATGCATTGCAAATAATTTTACTAAAATACATCGCAAATTGTATTGCTATAAAAATGCATTGGGCATGATTTTACTATAAAAATACATTGGAAATGATATTACTATTAAAATGCATTGCAAATAATTTTACTAAAAATACATCGCAAATTATTATATAAAAATGCATTGGGCATGATTTTACTATAAAAAATACATTGGAAATGATATTACTATTAAAATGCATTGCAAATAATTTTACTAAAATACATCGCTAAATTGCTATAAAAATGCATTGGGCATGATTTTACTATAAAAATACATTGGAAATGATATTACTATTAAAATGCATTGCAAATAATTTTACTAAAATACATCGCAAATTGATATTGCTATAAAATGCATTGGGCATGATTTTACTAAAAATACATTGAAATGATATTACTATTAAAAATGCATTGCAAATAATTTTACTAAAATACATCGCAAATTGTATTTATATAAAATGCATTGGGCATGATTTTACTATAAAAATACATTGAAATGATATTATTAAAATGCATTGCAAATAATTTTACTAAATACATCGCAAATTGCTATAAAAAATGCATTGGGCATGATTTTACTATAAAAATACATTGGAAAATGATATTACTATTAAAATGCATTGCAAATAATTTTACTAAAATACATCGCCAAATTGTATTGCTATAAAATGCATTGGGCATGATTTTACTATAAAAATACATTGGAAATGATATTACTATTAAAATGCATTGCAAATAATTTTACTAAAATACATCGCAAATTGTATTGCTATAAAAATGCATTGATTTTACTATAAAAATACATTGAAATGATATTACTATTAAAATGCATTGCAAATAATTTTACTAAAATACATCGCAAATTGTATTGCTATAAAAATGCATTGGGCATGATTTTACTATAAAAATACATTGAAATGATATTACTATTAAAAATTTTAATTTTACTAAAATACATCGCAAATTGTATTGCTATAAAAATGCATTGGGCATGATTTTACTATAAAAATACATTGAAATGATATTACTATTAAAATGCATTAACCAAATAATTTTACTAAAATACATCGCAAATTGCTATAAAAATGCATTGGGCATGATTTTACTATAAAAATACATTGAAATGATATTACTATTAAAATGCATTGCAAATAATTTTACTAAAAATACATCGCAAATTGTATTGCTATAAAATGCATTGGGCATGATTTTACTATAAAAATACATTGGAAATGATATTACTATTAAAATGCATTGCAAATAATTTTACTAAAATACATCGCAAATTGTATTGCTATAAAAATGCATTGGGCATGATTTTACTATAAAAATACATTGGAAATGATATTACTATTAAAATGCATTGCAAATAATTTTACTAAAATACATCGCAAATTGTATTGCTATAAAAATGCATTGGGCATGATTTTACTATAAAATACATTGAAATGATATTACTATTAAAATGCATTGCAAATAATTTTTACTAAAATACATCGCAAATTGTATTGCTATAAAAATGCATTGGGCATGATTTTACTATAAAATACATTGAAATGATATTACTATTAAAATGCATTGCAAATAATTTTACTAAAATACATCATAAATTGTATTGCTATAAAATGCATTGGGCATGATTTTACTATAAAAATACATTGGAAATGATATTACTATTAAAAATGCATTGCAAATAATTTTACTAAAATACATCGCAAATTGATATTACTATAAAAATGCATTGGGCATGATTTTACTATAAAAATACATTGAAAATGATATTACTATTAAAATGCATTGCAAATAATTTTACTAAAATACATCCAAATTGTATTACTATAAAAAATGCATTGGGCTGATTTTACTATAAAAATACATTGAAAATGATATTACTATTAAAATGATTTTTTTACTAAAAATAAAAAATTGTACATTTGATTTTACTATAAAAATACATTGAAATGATATTACTATTAAAATGCATTGCAAATAATTTTACTAAAATACATCGCAAATTGTATTGCTATAAAAAATGTATTGGGCATGATTTTACTATAAAAATACATTGGAAATGATGCTATTAAAATGCAAAATAATTTTTACTAAAATATCGTAAATTGTATTGCTATAAAATGCATTGGGCATGAACTATAAAATACATTGAAATGATATTACTATTAAAATGCATTGCAAATAATTTTACTAAAATACATCGCAAATTGTATTTGCTATAAAATGCATTGGGCATGATTTTACTATAAAAATACATTGGAAATGATATTACTATTAAAATGCATTGCAAATAATTTTATAAAATACATCGCAAATTTGTATTGCTATAAAATGCATTGGGCATGATTTTACTATAAAAATACATTGGAAATGATATTACTATTAAAATGCATTGCAAATAATTTTACTAAAATACATCGCAAATTGTATTGCTATAAAAATGCATTGGGCATGATTTTACTATAAAAATACATTGGAAATGATATTACTATTAAAATGCATTGCAAATAATTTTACTAAAATACATCGCAAATTGTATTATTGCATTGGGCATGATTTTACTATAAAAATACATTGGAAATGATATTACTATTAAAATGCATTGCAAATAATTTTACTAAAAATACATTGCAAATGATAATGCTATAAAATGCACTGGAAATTAATTTACCGAAATCCAAATTATTTTTTATGCAATTTAATTTTGTTGGAGTAATAATGGTTTTAGTGATACTTAACTAATTAAATCGTATCTGGGGGAGAAGAGGTGGATTGATACATTTCCCAATGGCATTTATGCATAAGTGAATATTACGAACTCATCTGGAATTGGAACTCAGCTCATCGATTAACAATTTCGTGCCATTATCCATTACACAACTGCAAATCCAAGCTTACAGCATCTGGTTTTTCTATGCGGTTATCAATCTTGGTATTGACTAGGCATAATGCTGGAATATAGCTGGAATCTTTTCCAGCTGTACTGTCGAATTCTCTGTCTCCAGGCAGAGAGGAATCCGAACGAGACTATGTCGAAGAGCAGAGTCTCGTCCGGGGAGGTAGACAGACCAGATCCCGTTTATGCAAGGTCTAAGGGTTTTTTTTTGGCCGAACCTACGGGGACGGGAACCCCACATTAAATTTGGCCTTGTGCCACGTGTGACTGCGTGGGGCAGTTGCTAGATACCGACTAGGCATGATGCTGCTTAACTTCGGTGATCATATGGGAACCGGTTATATATATATATATATATATATATATATATATATATATATATATATAGTTAAAAAGTTAGTTAAACCTAGAGTGCCAGACAAACCTACCAAGGTTTCACCTAAGCGGATCGTCAGGGAAGGCTGGCTAAAAAGCTAACAAAACACTTTATTTAGTGATTTTGCTTACTGGTATCGGGGTTTTTTCTTTGGGCTTTGGACTTGCATGCTAGCCGATTATTTTCGGCTAACGTACATGTTCTTTGTTCTTTCTTTTTTTTATACCTCTTTTTTCAACTTGGTATTGGTTTGATTGTTTGCAAATCAAGACACCGAAGGTTTTCCAGACGAGTATAATTTCTTATACTTATAAGATTATTACTACTATTAATATATATATATATATATATATATATATATATATATATATATATATATATATATATATATATATATATATATATATATATATATATATATATATATAGGTGTATTAGAACAATTGATATAATTTTGTAATCTAATAAATTCTTGTTCAAATTGTCCCAAATTTTAACAGCCTGTGTAGAAACAAGTCAAAATTCTATGTTTAATGCTTTTTTCTTCAATTTAAAAATTTAAAAATAATAACAAAAATACTAAAGAACTTTAGATTATTTACCTAACGAGTTCTTTCCTATTTTCTATATATTTTTCACACACACACACACACACACACACACACACACACATATATATATATATATATATGATCTGGAAAATTTTTTTAACTTATCTGAGTGTTGTTGGTTCAATCATGCCTACTACGTAATTTCGTGATCGAAATATATGTTCACTCTTCAGTGCTTGTTGTCTTCTCTTCCGAGTGGAAAAGCCATTTGAGCCTGCAGGTTTTTGTCATAAAGTGTTCGATATCAAAAGTTAGGAGAGAGCGTTTATCACTTATCTAAGTGGTTTTGGTTCAGTCATGCCTACTACGTACTTTCGTGAGCACATCAGGTTAACATGTTCACTGTTCAGGTCTTATTGTCTTCTCTTCTAAGAAGATAATAAACCCTGAAGAGTGAACATATATGTAGGTATATATACAGCGCGTAACAGCAAAAGTGTCCAAATCGTGTTACCGCATAACTGTCCATCCTAAAAAAGGTTTAATAACTAAAAAAATACAACTAACTGAGTTTCTTTTTTCCAGGTTTATCCATCTTGGCATAATGTGTCGTAAGAATTGAAGGAAAAAAACTTTCAGTTATTTCGCTAGAAAGAGAACAGGTTACACTCATTTTCTGTCAGCTTCACTATGTATCCCCAACTGAGAAATGGTGCGAGGAAAAAGATCATTTAGGTCTTCAGTAATGGCACCCACATTCATATTCTGGCTGCCATCTTCAAAGTCCATTCAAGAGCCATCAAGAGAACGGTGAATAAGTTTTAAAAAAGAGGGAGTAGTAGAGAGGAAAACTGGATCGGGAGGTCACAACAGCAAAGGGATCATCATTTTAACTTAGAGCTAAAGTGATCCTTTATAAAAGACCCAATCCATAAGACATTTGGCACGTGAGAGAGGAGTTTCAGCTATGGCATTCCAATGAGCAGTGAAAAAAGACTTGAAAATGAAATCGTACGTGAAGCAACTTGTTACTGCAGGACAGAAAGTTAAAAGGTTAGACAGGGCGAAGATCAACCTGAATAAGTTGTAAAATTATCCTGGAATAATGTAAATATATATGAACTTTATATCAAGCCTTCATTAGCTTCAGATCCTTAGCGACGATTAATTAATGATCGATTTCATCACGATTCTTCAGTTAAGTTTGGAGAGTAATTATACATTATTATTGCTCAAAGTAGAGTCCAATAGTGTTATAAAAACCTCGAAGAATTCCATTAAGATATCTTTAATCATTTCTAAGATACAACGGTCCAGAGCTTAACAAACGGACAATTTTGCTGTTACACCCTATCTCTCTCTCTAAATAAAATGCACAGCGAATAATGATGTAAAACTGCATTGGAAATAATTATTTTACTATAAAAATGCATTGCAAACGATTTTACTCTAAAATGTATTGCAAATTGATTGGATCGGATTATTAAATAAATAGATGCATTTCGATTTTCCTATACTTTATCTTTAGTGACAAATCAGATTTTAAGATTAGAGCGAAAATTTAGGCACTAATAATGGCCAGACGTGAGTGTGCCGACTGTAATTGAACAGAAGATGCATTTCCATTGTTATCTTGTCGGAGTTAACTCCTCCTTAATTCCCTAATTGTTTAATTCCTTAATTGCCCAAGTTGTTCCTAGGGGACGCTATCCCTAAAGTATAAATACTTGAGAATACTTCGTTTTCTCTCTCTCTCTCTCTTTATTGCATTTTCAGCGGACACTGCGAACATGTAAAGCTCTCGCAGAAGATATGCGTTTCCCACTTGTTGGAAGACGCCATGAATATTATGCACACACACACACACACACACACACACACACACACACACACACACACACACACACACACACACGCACACACACGCACACGTACGTACGAACATACTTTGAAACACGAACTCTTTAGGTGTATGCACACACGTATTTTAATATTTTTGTATTTTATAAACCCTTTTTGTTGTTTCATACATATACCTGTTAGTAAATGTATATTGGTTTCTTGTTTTTTTTTTTGTTACATTTTCTTTTAGTTGGATTTATCTCTAGTCCGCCATGTTTTTTTAGTGGGCTTTTTTCCACACATGTTCATATCACAACGCATAAAAAACCCACTGTCCGCTACAATCTATCTTCTTTATCCTCATGATCTTCACGCCTTTCTTAAGTTCATATCATACACCTCATTCAGTTAACCATCTACTATGAATGATTCTTGATTTTTTTAAAAATGAATAACTCTCAATCATTATAAATTTTTGAATCAGATTTCTTTCATCATAATTCTGTTCTATTTACACTGGAGCTATTAGATGTAATATCGTCTGATTTTTGATAAACCATTGTCAAAAATGACTAATTTGTCAGTCGTATTTCTATCAGTGTAGTTATTACACTCAGGTCATAAGATATAATATTGTCTGATTTTTTGATGAATCATTGTCAAAAAATGATTATTTTTTTTAGTATTTCTTTCATCTTATTTCTCCTGTTTTATTTATACTTGTAGCATTAGATGTAATATTTGAGTTTCTTAAATGAGGCATTTATTAGATGTTGACTATTAACTCTTTCATCTTATTTAATTTGTTTTATTTACAATAGCAGAATTAGATGTAATAATATTTGAATATCGTCGGTCAAGCATTATCAGGTATTCTTTTCTTACAGTTACTTCTTTCGTCTGAATTCTGCTTCTTTATTTAAGCAAGATGTATCAGCGTTGAATTTCTTGCAGGAAGCATTTTCAGCAATTCATTTTTCACTCGTATTTCTGTCATTAAATTAATCATGTTTTATTTACACTAATGTTATGAGCTTGTCCAGATGTCCAGGCTTACCGAATAAAAGTAATACTGACTCACCACCCCATTAGTAATAAAAAATTGAAAGATCTTCATTAAGAATGTTTTTATCTCCGCATAATTTTCCCCCATTAGCATTATAGATGCTGATAAGACACAGATTTGCTAATTCTGTCTGCCTTTTTTTTTTTTTATAAAAAAATATTTTAACTTCAATGAAAAGGATCAGTAACCTTATAATGAATCATGGAGCTGTGCCTTTTCCCAGAATTTGTTAAGCCTTTACACCCTGTCGACCCCAAAAGAACTAGAAATCCGACCAGGATTTATTATCGGTAGGTACAATCTTAACGACATTAAATACACATATGAGACCATGTTGGCGTCAGACAGAATGCAGTAACTTCAGGAATTAAAAAAAAAAAAGGTAGCAAAAGAAAGCAGGGAAAAAGGACTAACGTAGGAAGAAACAATTGAGCAATTGAGAAAAATTAAGATGCGATCTATGAATTGGGGGTGGAAGTGAAATCAAATACAGAAATTGGGAAGTGTCATAGTGGTTTCCAAACGTAGCTTAGATGTGGCACAAGGCTATAAGTATGGGGCACCCACTGAGGATACAACTCACTACTCAGTTGTAATTGTTCTAGCGAGACAAGCTTGTTAACCATTACGTCGCCTCGAGGTGCTCAACTGGAAAGTGTTATAACAGTTAAAGAAAATGTTGCAGAGAAATCAGAAAGTGCACTGGAAAAGCGAAACGGCAAATTTCGATCTTCGGGCTGACCCCCCCCAAAAAAAAAAAAAAAAAAAAAAAAAAAAACAGTTTGTTAAAAGGACGGGTTGACTCCGCTATTATTGACTCTGCTATTATTGACTCCGCTATTGACTATTAAAATTGACTCCGCTATTATTTTAACCACCTTCACTTCTCGGTAATGTTTTTTTCATGGGTCCTTACCTATAACTACAGAATGAACTCTTCCTAACACTATGTATACTACGCCTCTCAAGAGAGAGGGTCGAATCGAGTCGAGCCGTTTCGGCTTGACGGTCGAATTCTCTGCCTCTGAGCAGAGAGGAACCCGGACGAGACTCCGCCCTACGGCGGAGTCTCGTTCGGGGAGGTTGACCAACCCGATTCTGTTTTTACGGTTTCTACGGGCATTTTTTAGCCGACCATAACAGTTTATTGTTTTAAAAAGCGATTATTAGAATCGTAATAAAATCTAGACATATGATGAAAATGAATTTATACATGTTTTTCTTGAGAATTTAGAAAATAATATTAAACACTATTTATTTATTAGATTGTTTATTTACAAAAATATTTTTATATTTACAACATTCTAAAAACTAATACAATTAGAACAAATGCAATTCAATATTTACCCTTTAACAATTGATATAGAAATAAATATGAAAACAACATTTTCTAAATTATTAAAATATATTAAACAATTATAGGGAAATCCTTATTTTCCTTTTTATGAAATTCGAATCAATTGACAATTAGCCAATGTTTTGCCAAACATTCCAATAAACAATCTAATTAATAAATAGTGTAACTAAACAATCTAATAAATAGTGTTTATTATTTTTGCTGTCAATTTTCAAGAAAAAAGAAAATGTATAAATACACTTTATTTATTATTATCACTTCATAAAATAATAAACATTGCTGGGGAGTAAAGGTAGTTAAAATAATAGCGGTGTCAAGAGAAAAACCGTTCTTTTGATACCCCCTTTGTTTGTAGGCATGAAAGATCATGTTTGCCAGTTAAACAAAGAAAAAACAGCACTGATGTCTTATATGGCAATGAATGTTATACAATTTTCTAGTCGATGAAGAGGAGACCGAAGGCAAGAGAGATGTTGTTCTCCAGAAGTATACAGAGAATACCATGGATTAAGCATGTAAGTAACGAGGAAGTCTTAAAGAAAATGGAAACAAAAAGGATAATTATTGAAACTTTCGGAATATATAATGAGGAAAGAGGGCGTAGAGATTTTGGCACACAAAGAACATACGGAAGGCAAGAGAGGCTATTAACTTATCGAAATAGTTACTTAAGGGAATAAACTTAATATTGTGTTAGAGTTACAAATGATCAGAAGTCGTGGAGACCCATGATTAAACAGGCCGTAAAGAAGAGTGGTATATAAAACAAGAGGAATATTATGAAATATTACGCAATACTATACTAGTTGGAATTCCCCAATCCGAAGGAAGCAAGACATAATATATTTGGTTGACCGAGGCGATGAAACTTAGGTGAAAATGGTGCCATAAAGTTATAAAAAATAATAATTTGTCCGTAAGTAGAAAATGCGATGAGGGGATCTGTTATATATCAACCATTAGTCATTCTTGGAGAATAATTCTGTTAAAAGGAAACGATAGCAATATATATATATATATATATATATATATATATATATTATTTTCATTGAATAAATATTTAAAGAACAAAGAAAACACAGAAAAACTAACAACTACCGACCTGCTATTGAAGAACTTGTTAACTTCGAAAAGAATATACTTGGTATTATTAACAATATCAAAAGACATCCTCCTCCTTTCTATCACACAGAACGTCGTGCGTTTGTATATCTTTAAAAATTAATACAGAGTTCATTAGATTTTTTTAAAATAAAGCGTGGTGGGGGGTTTAAAAAATCGTCTGAGGATACCGTATGGTTGAAACCAAAGTAGCGGATCCAACTGATCTGCTAACTTTTATAGTATATATATATATATATATATATATATTAAGACATTTTTATGTTTATGCATTCTTTTTATAGATATCAAACAACATTTACTGGCCTGAATGTCCGAGAAATTTTCACAGAAAATATTCGTCCTCCGACAGGATTCGAGCCTGTATCCTATGTAAACAAATGACGTCATACATTATGAAATGGACAAAGTCCGACAATTATTTTAAGACATTTTTATGTTTATACATTATAGATACAAATATTTGTATATATATAAAAAGAATGTATAAACTTTGTCCATTTCATAATGTGTGATGTCATATATATATATATATATATATATATATATATATATATATATATATATATATAGAGAGAGAGAGAGAGAGAGAGAGAGAGGGAAGGAAGATGTGGGAGATAAAAAGAATTTAAGAAGTTCAACGATGGAAACAAATAAGAGAAGAGAAAAAAGATCTGTGGAGACAAGAAAGATAATTTGGTTAGGAGTATGAGGAGGGAAGAGTTAGAAAATAATTCAGTGAGGAGTGTAGGGCAAAGGAAGAGGAGAGGAAATTAGGGAATTCAATGAAAGACTGCAAAAGAAAGGGAAGAGGAAAAGAAAGGCGAAAAGAAAGCAGCAGCTGATTGACAAAGAAGTTAAAGAGAATATCCTGAAATAATAATAATAATAATAATATGGTATTAGAAGTCTGAAATTTAACTAATGATGAGAATAATAATAAAAAGCTGTGCATATCCATTATGAGCGAGGGTAGTCAGGGAGGATCATATTGAGAGGGTCATTTTTTTTAAAGTTTGAAGGATGAGTCAGACAAGGCAACTTGGGAGTTGCATCTAGGTATTTGGGAACATTCTAAACCGCCTGGGCGTACTGGGAAGTGCGGGGAGGTGTAATGGATATCGGCTTGGAATGAGAAGTCGGAGAGCCGAGTTCGAATTTCAGTCGAGTTCGTGACATTCTCTTAACTTTTGGAAAGGTATAAATCCATTTTCTTTCACCTATCTATAGGTTAAATAATAGGACTTGTATCCATAATAATCTTTTTTATCATCTCCACACCTAATTGTTAATGAAATATACACTCGCAAAAAAAAAAGAATTATTTTCACAATACAAAATGTATGTCGGCTTTATATAGCCCCCCAAAATAATTGGCTGTGATGCATGCACGTGGTGTACCCTTATCAGACATAATTGGTATATTGGGCTTCGTATATTTGTAATCTGGCATAGCTTTTTATGGCATACTGTTCTGTCACTCAGGAATAATAATAATAATAATATTAATAATAATAATAAATATCCAGAAACAATTGACCATCTTGCATCAGACTGCACGGTGTTAGCATTCACTGAATGTTAATCACGGTATGAAAGATTGGGCCAATATCTGCATTTGAAAATATGCAACTTTTACAGTAAGGTAAGGAAACTAAAAGAAAATTGTATGAACATCACCCAGACCCGGTTACAGAGATAGGACTCGTAACAATTTTATGGGACTTTACAATACACATAAAAAAAAAAATATTCAAGAAATAGATAATTACCGAAATGCACTCAATAGATCAAAACTTCGTCAAGATTAAGGAACTAGAACAAGAAGAAGTCTATAAACAGCTAGGAATCAGCGAAGGAGATGGAATACTAGATAGATCAATGCCCGGAAACAATTGACCATTTTGTATCAGGTTGCACGGTATTAGCATTCACCGAATCTAAAACTCTGCTTGCCAGGGTGGGTCAATATATGAATTGAAAAATGTTCAACTTTTAGGGGAAGGAAACTTCATGGAATTGGTATGAACACCACTCAGACATGGTTACAGAGATAGGACCTGTAACAATTTTATGGGATTTTACAATACACACAGACGGAACAAATCAAAGCTAATAGCCCCGCCATCATGATCAAAAACCAGAAAACAGAATCCGCTTTCACATTGAGATGGTGATTGTTGTTCATGATGACGGTCGTCTTCGAGTATAGAATCCAGAGGTTAGCAGTGAATATTTCGAAGACAGTAGGAAAGCGTAGTTCAGGTTAGCAGTGGATATCCCGGTAAAAGTAGCAGAGCGTAGTTCTTCCTTCTGTTTCTCTTCGCTTGACAAGCTGGAACTGGACATTCGGGTAGGGTAAACAAAATGGCCGCCTTTATACACGACGGATTGAATATTCTACGTCTTCTGATTGGTTAACCTTCTATTGGTGGACTATAAAGTGAGTCAAGTCATTTGGGCTAACTCACTAGTACCCCCCCTATGCCCTATGGGACATACTTTTAGCCACAGAGCAACAAGCCAAGGAACTGGTCGGAAGCCTTCTTACAACTAAGAACTTACGCCTGCAGACCGAATACATGGGCACCCGCAGGACGAAGATCACCTTACACGGATTCCCAGTGGATATCCCAGAGGATAGGATGGGGGCCTTTTTCGTCAAATATGGGGAGGTGCATGAGGTAAAGGCCCTCGTTAGTAAGAATGGAATTCAAACGGGGGACATGGGATGCAAGTTACGGTAAACAGGGGCAACTTTTGAGATATGCCAAATACTCTGGTTTGCTGTAACAAGCGGATGTTAGTCGTGGTCGAGAGCAGGAAGCCGTGTTGATGGTCGTGTGGCGCATCAGGGCACATGGCCAAGGAGTGCCCTGGCAAAAATTTAAAACAACCGATGACCCCTCCAGCAGCAGCAGCAGTGGTCGCTAAGCCAGCAGGACAGGGGTCAACCATGAAATCACCCGAAGAAACCTTGAAGGAGGTAGAAAGGGGACGGAAAGCCACTAATGTTTCATCCCCACAGGATACACCCCAACAAAAGAGGTAACCTGACAAGCCATAACAAAAGGAGGTGAAGCCTTCAAAGAAGGTGCAGAAGAAGCTGCCCCCAAAGTAGCACTAACAGCAGCATCATCAACAGCAGCAGCAACAGCAGCAGCAATACCACCACCAGCAGCAACAACAACAACAGCAGCAGCAGCAACAACAATACCAACAACAACATAAACAGAAGAAGGATCAGCAATCAAAGCAGCAGCAGCAACACCACCAACAGCAGCAACAACAACACCAGCAGAAGCAGCAGCAACAACAACACCAACAACAACATAAACAGAAGAAGGATCAGCAATCAAAGCAACAGCAACAACAAAAACAAGAAAGGGAATCGCCAATGGAGGCGGAAAATATGCCGCCACCTTGAGCAGCATCCCTTAAAAGAAGCAGAGAGGACGAAGAGGAAGAGGAAGAGGAGCCTAAACAAAGACACCCTGGACGCAGTATGGAAGAGAGTGTCAGGGATAGAGTCAGGGCGCTCTCCTTCCCTGCTTCGCCGGAAAGAAGCAGAATTCAGCACAGAAGTCTCCCTACTTCCCCATCTCGTACTCCATCCCCCACTCCCTCCATATCTTCGCTCAGCTCACTATCCACCCCCTCACTCATCTACTTCTTCTCCTCCCTACCCTATTCTAGGGAGAAAAAAAGGAAAAAGTTTTATCCAGGCCCAGAGGCCATATGCAAAGTGGACAGGGAAGAAGTCAGAAAGGGACTGTCTAAGCAGAAAAAGTCCCTTTTAAAACCCCTTTTGAAACTAGAGGAAGTTGAAGAGAAATCAGTCTAAGACCCCCAAAACTTCCCCGGTGCCACAGGAATAATCACCTGTGTGAGAGACACAGGCAGATATCTAAAAGTCTGGGGACACCTCTTTGAGGCTAAGCAAGCTCACCCCAACATCAGGATGATGGAACTGGAAAATGAGAACCTAAGAAAGTTGAAACAATTTTGTGCAGGGAGGGTCCCAGTTTTACTCCATCCCTCCTTATATAGGGCTGTTAAACTAACTTACCCTATGGACGTTGGCGGTATTGTCCTAGATGGTCGGATGATGACGGAGTTGGGCACAGGGAGCCTGGGACAATCCGTCGGGGTCCTTTCACCCGCAGATTTCCGCCCTGTATGTGAGTAGGTTGTTGCACTTATTCTTTTTTTCTTTTTGCATTCCTAGAAGATGGAAATTAAGATAGCGACGTTGCAAGGGGCTTGAGGGATCGGAGTAAGGATGCCCGCCTGCTTCGGGACCTCTTGTGTGGATGTTGCCGCGATCGAAGAGACCCACTTTGTTTGCAGTTCCGATGCGTGTGTGCTGGAAGACGACTTTGTCGTCTATTCAGCATATGGGGACCGGTTTGCCAGAGGAGTTTCTTTGCTTGTCAGACGTACTCTTGATGCGAAGGTGGACCTTGTGCATACCGATGCCGAGGGCCGGTTGATCGTGGCCGATATTGCCGTGAAAAGTGGTTCGTTCCGAGTCGTTGCGGTTTATGCGCCCAATGACCGGGAGGAGCAGGTCTCGTTTTATCGGCGGTTGGGGCCGTTCCTAGTGGATTCGACGCGCCTAGTTCTAATGGGGGACTGGAATGCCATCCTGGACCCCAAGTTAGACAGGGGGCGGGGTGCCAGCGGGAGAAGGGGCGATCGTAGCCTGGTTGATCTGATCGACGATTATGGTCTCGTCGATAGATACCGGGTCGATCATCCTGGGGGGCGAATGTGGACGTGGGCTCTTAATTGGCCTTTTGACAAGGTAGTTAGCTACCTTGACAGAATGTTAGTTAGAAGAGCCGACGTAGATCTACTAGATTGTCCCACGTTCCACTGGGTAGGCTATTCGGACCACAAACACGTTTGTGCCCGCGAGGCGTTAGGAAATAGGCCTAGAATGGCTGGGTACTGGAAGTTCAATCTGTCTTTACTGGACAGGCCGGACTTCCAGGAACAGATAACTAGATTAGTGCAGCGGGAGCTAGTGGGGGCGGTTAGCGGGAATAAGTGGTGGGAGCGACTTAAGTGTAGGATTAGGTCTTTCACCACTGATTTCGGCAAGTGGCTCGCCCTAGATAGAGCTGAAAAGGTGAAGACGCTTAAGGCTAGTTTTGCCCGGGTGGTGGCTGGGGGATCCCCTAGAGATAGCCTTAGCTAGGGAGGCCCTGGATCATTCGAATAGCGAGCGTTACATGGGTCAGGTAATTAGACATAAGTTAAGCAAGATGTTTTCCGAAGCGGCGAATTTGGGCGCAGATCTGCGCAGGGAAGAGGTCCGTCGAGGTGGCGATCGTTACATTCGTGAAGTCGGCAGAGGCAAGTCGCCTGGTCTGTCGCACATCTTTGTTCCGATTTTGACTGTAGTGTTCAACAACTGGTTTCGGTCGGGGTCCATCCCCAACCGGATCACCAAGGGGGAACCTAGATGATTACAGGCCCATAACTCTGCTAAACACAGAGTTAAAGATTTTGGCCAAGATCCTGCAGGAGCGTTTGCAATCAGTTGCCGAGTCTCTGTTGGGTCCTGAGCAGACTGCGAGGGGCCGTACAATTCAGAGCAACGTGCATCTGATCCGCACGATCATAGAGGGTGTAAAAGACGACGAAGAAGCCGCGTTGATCAATTTGGATCAGTCCAAGGCATTTGATAGGGTTGACCATCGCTACCTTGCTACTGTCCTGCATGCCGCTGGATTCGCACCCGACTTCTTCCGCTGGATTAGCCTCCTGTATCGCTCCCCCAGTGCTGTGGTACAGGTGAACGGGAAGCTGTCGGGCGCTTTTGTGCTGTCAAGGTCGGTTCGTCAGGGTTGTCCGCTGTCGCCTCTCCTTTACGCTCCGCATTCTTGGAGTGTGGTTTGGATCCGGCCTCCCGCTGGAGAAGAATTGGTCTGAAGTACGAGCAAAGGTCGATTCTGCCGGTCAGACTTGGAATCGTCCGAGGTTGTCCGTGAAGGGCAGGGCGGAGGTGTGTGCTACATACATTTTCCCCCTGATTCTTTATCGATTGTTCGTACTTCCTTTCTGTAAGATCCACAGGAAGGCGCTCGAGCGATCGCTATCCTCCATTTTATGGAGGGCACGCGTGAATCGGGTCGACAGACGAGTCTGCACTAAACCTCCGCGTCATGGGGTGCTGGGAATGCCACACCTGATGAGTCATATCCGTGCCTCTAGGTTGGCTTTCCTACGCCGCGTATTGACTGGAGTAGATCCGATTCGGGAGGGGATTGTTAGGGATGCGTTCCCTGGCCTTACTATCAGTCTCCCCATCTCGCGGGTTGAACGCCGTCGTCAACCCCGGGATCAATCGGTTTTCCTTCGCGAGTGTCAGTCGGCCTTGAGGGCCGTTCTCCGGTCCAGTGACCTTTCACGGCCTAGGAAGGTCTTCTATCGAGGATTACTGGAGGGGCCCGCGAAGTATCCCCTACGAGATACGCTCGGCTGTCGGAGGAGGAGTATCGCTCCTACTGGTCTTGGGCGCCAGCGGCGGATTATCTCAGTAACCTTAAGTTTTCGCTTACCTGGCGATTGGCTCGGAATCGGCTGCCTCTCAACGACAAGGCTTTCATATGGGGCTTGGCGGATTTGCCAGACTGTCAACGGTGTGGCCTTGGCTTAGAAGAAACAGCTCCGCACGCCTTCTACCATTGCCCCCGGGTCCGCCCCTTATGGGACCATGTCGGCGAGCTGACGGCTCGTCTCGCTCTCGAACAGCTTGTGTCCTTTGATCGCGCATACGCGTGTGACAACGTGTCGCCCCCGTATTCCGGGGTGAAACGGATGATGTTTCTGACGCTGATGGCCACGGCTCGAATGGTGATTTGGACAACGCGGAAGGAGGAAGTCTTGCGAGGCAATCGTCTTTCTCATCAGGATCTAATCCGATTCTTTGAGCATCAGCTCAAGATGAAGATTAGAACTGACAGAAAACGATTGCATTCGACAGTCTTTAGCGAAAGGTGGTTAAAAGAGGCCAGCTTGGTTAGTGTGAACGGGGCTAGCCTTGACTTTCTCTTCTAGGTCAACTTATGGCACATCGTGGTGGTTTCCTGTGGAACCCTCTCCTTGGTTAGGTTAGACAAGCTTTTGTGTACCTAGTTAATGTGAGTAAGTGTTGATCCTGGCCTGTATCCCGGCTGCTCTTTGGTTATGGTCCAAGTCGAGATTCCCAACCTCCCCAATTTGTTTTGGACCCTTTTCATCTCGACTGGATCAGCTTTATATTTTCCCATTCCCGTATAATATTTTATCCTTTTCCCACTCCCTTAGCGAGAGAGCCTCTTGATTCTGTCCCCTGGGCAGAATACAGCGGCCTCTCTGTTTTGAGGGTTGGACGGTCCCTACTAACATCAGTTACGTTTAGTTTGTGGTTTTGTTAATTTTTAGTTTGTTATTGGGTTCATCTCTCTCCCCTCTCATTTTGTCATTATTAGAATTTTATGTATATTGTTTATTATCATCAAATTTTTACGGCATGGGGCGCGTTTTTGTAGGTTCCCCTAGAGAGGATGTGGTATTATGGTGGTTGGAGGATTGAATGGTGATGGATGAGTTCTTATGGTGAATGTGTAATTGTAATGTTCGAATGGGTCGTGAATCAGATTAGCTAGGTATAGGATAGTTAGTGTGGACCAGCCTCTACCCCCCCCCTTTTCGGCCTTGTGCCACAATTCTGTACATAGTACCGAATAAATCTACTAGTACACAGTACCCCAAAAACTGCAACAGTGATTACTGCAGGTTGTAATGTATCTTTGAAGTTCTTAAAAAAAAAACTCTTAAAATACAAGGATCTTGAAGTGGAAATCGAAAATATGTGGCATATGAACATATCAATAATTTCAGTTGTGGTTAGTGCCTTAGGTTTGATTGGAAAAGGTTCTGATAGACTCAATGAAGAGTTTCTAGGAAGCTTATGCCTTAAAGAAATGCAAAAAGAATTTATCACAAGTATAGCGCTCACATTATGAAGGGATTTATCAATGTAAAATTTATAGATTGATTCGTTTTCTACAGCTTATCAACCCATTGCAGGTTATTTAAAGCCGGAAATATTTTTAGATAGTAAGAATTTTTTTTTAGATAATAATAATTTACTGATTAACCCATAGTTGGGGAAGAAGAGGTGGATTCACACCTTTCCCAATGATATTAGTGTGTAAGCGCATATAACGAAGTTAACTGGAATTGAAACCAACTCTCCGATTCCCAATCATCCATTACACCACCCACACACTCAAGCTTACAGCATCTGGTATTCTCAAGCAGTCACCCATCTAGATAGTGACCAAGTTCAAGGTTGCTGAGGAAAATCTTATGTCTCCAAAAGAATCTCAAATAATAATAATAATAAAAATAATAATAATAATAATAATGCAGACTGTTCTTTTTTTACAATGCTCACTTTGTATAAGGCCCGAGAGTCACTTGAATAAAGGGTTACAGAATAAGCGGTTCCGTTTATGTGGAATAATGAGGAAGATAATTGTTAATCCTAGACTTGAACAGGTTGATTGTTGTGATTGAGGAAGTAGGTTCTAAAAAACAGCGGTTCGTGAGAAGAAGCTGCTCATGTGAAGCTTACATCTCACTAATGGAATACGAAGGTAATAAGGGTGATTCGCTAAAATATTCGTAGCATCGAGGGTCCTAGCCGGGAAGGTTAGAACTTGTGAAACTGGAAATAGCGATAGAGCAGCGAGAGGCTTGGCACGTTTTATATGTGAGAAAGGATTTGTGGGACGGAAAATAATTAATCACCCTCAAGGACGCAGAGGCGCTTTTGGACTCTATCGAGACTAGAAAGTTAAGACTGGGTGGCTCCTGCCCAAATATGACAACAGTACTCTATTTTTGTCTTGGTCTGGCTCTTGTAAAAATAGAGGATGGTAGGAGGAGTTAGGTACTTACCAGAGCGTTTACAGGGAGCATTTTTCCAGTATCTTTAGCGATAGAACGTATTTACGAATTTCACTTGATGTCTGGGTTGAGTTTAAGTTGTAATAGGCACTTAAAGCGCGGGGCCACCTTGAGGGATTATCGGTCCAGAGTGATTGGTGATAGTTCAGGGTGTGATTAGCGATGATGGAATGTAACTAGCTTGGTTTTCAAGGTACCGGATATAACCAGCTAGTTTTGCCTGCCTCCTCATTGAAATGTTAGAGCTAAGTCAGAGTAGACATGTGGAAAATAAAGATGAGACAATCAACTTCATCACTGAGTGTGGCAAATTAACCTAGAAAGCATATAAGAATTGGCATACATGAGTGGTGAAGGTTATTCAATAAAAACTGTGCAAGCGACTGCATTTTAACCATAGAGAATGAAACATATAAAATCATCTGAGAGTTTGAGTTTCAAACCAGTCACATAATCTAGGTTAGAAGACTGGATTTTGATAGTTGTAAATAAAAGAAGAGCTGCCACATACCGGATTTCGCTTTTCCCGCAAGCCACAAACTTTATCTGTTATCAGAGCAATGGGAACAGTTCGGAGAAAGGCCGAGAAAAATGTCTGGAAATAAGGGAGGGTTCAAGGATATTCAGACGAGTGCAATACTGAGAACAGAATAATTATAAGAGTCTGGCATTATAGGGGAGTTTCATTGTCACTTAATCCCCTGTTTAAATTACTGCTACTACTACTACTACTACAATAATAATAATATACAGATATTACTATCAGTGCAAATACTCTTAATGGAATTATGTTGCTATAGACATCCACACATGCGCAGATACATACGTTGATATTCTACGGTGTTGTTACAAGTCTGAAGCTTAAAAATATTGGCATATCTCCAGGTTGTGACATTGCTCCTGTGAAGTGTTACTGACGTCATTATACACGCGCGCGCACACTTACTCACACAGATATTATATATATATATATATATATATATATATATATATATTCCATTTCATTTTTCCGACAGCTATAAATAATTTTGTAGTATACATTTAGTTTACTCAGCAAATTTCAGCGAGCTTTACCCATGGCATTATTTTTAGATGTTTGCCAAAGAAATGAAAAATTTAAAAAAATTGCAATATATATATATATATATATATATATATATATATATATATATGTCCCTAAAGTCTATATTTTTTTACCTCTACAGATTAAATAAGATTTTATCGAGCTGACTTCTTTTTCTGGGGTATGCTAAAGGAGAAGGTGTACTCAATGAAAATCACAGATGCAACACACTTGATTGAATGATTAAAAAGTGAATGTGTTAAAATTGACGGCAATGTGAAGTTATTGCATCGAGTTCACGTGAATCTTGCAAAGCGCATCAACCTTTGCATCACAAATGATGGAAATCATATTGAAGATATTATTAGATAAATATTACAATTCAGTAAATCTTGTATATATATATATATATATATATATATATATATATATATATATATATATATATATATATATATATCAAGAAAATGGTCGATTAACCAGAAGAGTGAATTCTTTATCTTATCGGCCTGTGCAAGCCATCCAAGCGCGCGGCACCTTTGGAAAGTGCCTGACGACCATGTCATAGATTGATCCAAGACTTGTGAATGAAATTTGTTAGGCGGAATTATTGTTGCGGGGCCGTTGAAGTCACAAGTAATTGTGACCGAGGCTTTAGAGCAGGAGAGACTATTTTTTTTATTTTGTAATATTTTATGAGCTTTTTGTTTCGCATTGAATATAAAATAATTAGGATATCTACTAAGAAAAGTGATGAAAAAAAAGTAATCTAAATGAAATCGGCTAGATTAAAAAAAAAGAAAAAATATAATTTAAAATTCCCAGCATGCCTCATTCGTGCGGATGGGTATTCGCGCCAACATAATAGATTTATTCCGATAAAGTCGCAAAGGATGAAACGCGTGGCAAGAAAACTTTTTCCGCATCGTCATACAGGTTTTCCCAGTATTGTTCTTGATATATAAAATATGTATCATTATCTCATATGGTGGACTCTCCTATTCTGAACAATAAATGAGGATCAGCACTGGATGGTGCCTTTCGTTTTACACTTATGCATGCTAGCAGTGGTTATTGTGGAGAAAATCAGGTAAGGGAAAGACATATTTCTTTCTTAAGTGTGGTACTAGCTTAGCCTACCTGCAGGCGACAAAGCCACATTGACAGATGAAATTTTTTAAAACAGGATTTTGATGGCGACTCTGCCTCATAGCTTGACGAAGCTGATTATGGTGCTTCAGTCTAATGTTTTCAAAACCTTTTAACTTAATGAAACACATCCTTCGGTTTGATCCTTGGGCTTCCAAGGTTTTCAGATCAAAGTTGAGACGTTTCAAGTTGTCTTTCAATTTGTCATTGTAGCGTAAGAGTGGACGCCCAACTGAACGTTTGGAGTTTGGTAGTTGTCCATACAGCACCTTCTTTGGAAGCCTATGCTCATCCATTCTCACAACATGATCAGCCCATTTAAGTTGTCTCTACGCTAGAATGGCTTCAATGATTGTGATGTTGTTACATTTCTTCAGTATTGCATTATTCTTGATCCTTGTTATCCCATTTTATTTCACATACGTCACGAAGACAGCGCATGTGAAAGGCGTCAAGTTGATTTATGTGCTTACAGCATCTCATATGCATATATATATATATATATATGTGTGTGTGTGTGTGTGTGTGTGTGGAGAGAAAGAGAGATTTTCTTGAGATCTCATCGTTAGGAATTATGATGGAGGTATTTGTATAACATAAGAAACAGCTAGGCGTAGAGCATCTTAGTTTTATTTTATTTTTTAAATATCTGTTATGGTCACCGTTAAAGACAATTCAAGCATACATTAATGCCTTGATTATATGGCTTTCAATATCTAATCAAATATTTAATCTTCCACTGTTAAGAACAGGTCCTTACTTTTCTGGCGTTCATGTCAATAGGACCTTTATCCCTGATGCCTAACTAGTTCCAAAGTAATACGACTTCATGTTAATGCTTTTTCCGCCATTTTTAAATGCTGTATCGTTATCTTTTCATGGTATGCCGCCATCTTTGAATGTTGTTCTGCTATCTCCTTTCAGATGTCAGGAATTACTGTAAATTTGATTTTGAATAACAGACTGGTTTTATCGCGAGTCTTTACGGGCGATGTACATGCAATCAACCCAAGGACTCATCTCTACCAACTGCACAACAAGCTTTATTCTAAAGCATTATTGACATTAAACTGGGCAAAGTCAGCATTACCGTCTCTATTAACTGTACAAAGAAACTTAAAAATAAATAATTTTATTCCAAACAAGGCAATAATACCACTAAGACGCAGGAGGGTTACTGGGAGTGAAAGAGAATGAGAACACTGTAGTTTGGAGAAAGGACAATAAAATAATACACAATACAAAGACACAAGATGGTGATTGATATTGAATTTAAATTTATGAAGATTGTAAATGGTAGGAAGCTGGAAATCGAAAGAGAGTTCTACAGGCGAGAATTTCAAGAAAAGAAACTATCAGATTAAAACAGACGGTTACATCTAGCTAGTTCAATATTAAAACAATGAGATCGAGTTACCAATCTAGTAGTACGCTTAAATTCATGCAGTCAAAGTATCAAGAAGGACTTTTCATTGGAACTATTTCCATCTAAATACAGAAAAGACAGGGAGAAGTCATGCCACAGCGGTGAAAAAGGGAAGTCGAGATGCCAATTCAGGACCGATAATATTGCAGACCCTTCTTTGGATTTTGTCAAGAATCCAGTGATATATAATAGGAGCCCCAGACCGGATACGGCAGCATTACTCAATGCACAGACGAATGGTAGATTTATAAATGTGCAAGATGTATTCTGCAGTACACTAAGTAATCGATTCTATCTAATCACTCCTCTTTATGGCAGTGGAAAACATGAGCCCGATGAGGTGCAAAGAGTTGCTTTCCTGGAGGCTAGCATCAGTCGTACTGATGAAATGCAGAAAATGTTAATAGTTTTATTCTGAAGGCGTTAAAATTTGCAAGCTATTTCTTACCCGAGTTAATCAATGATTGGGGGGTCATTTTCGAGAACAGCTACCTGGTGGACTTTGTCAGACTTGTTGGACTTGCTACTAAGATAGGAGTATATATATGGTGCCATCAGTATAAATACCATGTTCTAAAAGTGTTTTTGATATTCAGTTGGGCACAAGGTCACATTACGGGTCAGAAAAGATTTACAACACGAGAACCTATCTCTACTAACTGTGCAATGAAACATGTTGAACGGGATTTTCGATATGAAATTGACCACAAGGTAACGTTACTGGACAGAGATGGTGGTAAAAAAAAGTTATTATCAAAAATATGATTAATTTACTACTAATAAAGAAAACCTAACACTCACTAATATAAACGATGAACACGGCCACAATATGCTGACTGTGTTTGAAAAATAAAAAATTCCTATAACTCTAGATATAGATATAAAACATTCCTTACATTCAGTTAAGAGTAAAAATAAAATTGTCCTTGATAATATCTAAAAATATAGCAGTAAACGCTCGGACATATAGAACATTCGGACAATTTCTACATAATTTATGTCCAGAAAAGACAAACAATTATAAAAACACAAGAAAAATTAAATAAAATTTTTTCTTAATGGCAGTGCCTTGTCAGCCGTTTTGAATTAAACTTATAAGGGATTCTAATTCATTTACTTGTTTTTAAAAGAAATATAGTATATTAAAAATTAAAAGTGAAAATATTTTTCAAATCGTAGTTAAATAAAACGTATTCTAACCTAAAGACCTCCCTCTAAGTACTACAAGCACTCAAAAGAATCCAATAAAACACCTACAGTAAAATGAAATTAATATGAAAAGCTAGAAGATGTAAGCCATTAAATGACCCATGTCCTTTGTACTTACATGAGAAACAATATATTACTAGGTTTATATAAAAAATAAAATTTACTAAATCAGTGAAATTAATTAGCCATTTTTGCCGCCATTGTCATAAATTTTACTTAAATAATATTTAAATATAATTTAAAAAAAATTGTTACCTAATAATATACATACTTATACTTGATGTGAAAATAATTCTACATACTGTAAGGGATTCTAATACATGGTTTTTGCTGTGTATTTAAAACCCAGTAATTTTAAAAGTTACTCCAAAATTCGATTGAGGATGAAATGGAACTAATGTCTTTAATTTAATTACAAAATTAAATTCGGAGCTTTCAGCTTCCATTTTTGAAACATGGTTAGAACTGTGTAGCGAAAAAAAACATATTTTAAATCAATTAATTTATAATATTAATGCTCTGTAAATTTACATTAAGCATTATTTTGTAAAAATAAAAATATCTATAAGAACACCGGATTATATATCTTACTGTTCTTTTCTTTCTTTCTTTATATATATATATATATATATATATATATATATATATATATATATATATATATATAAGTATATGATTGGTGTATACGGAATTTATTTGTAGATTTATTCTACAATCTACATTCAACATCATCACTTGATAAGACACCAGAGGTGTTGAAACAAAATAGCTATTTTTGTAGTGATTTTATAACATATTTATGTTATGATTTTTAAATAAGTAATTATATATATATATATATATATATATATATATATATATATATATATATATATATATATAAAATGTACTGGGAATAGAAGATATGCTATTTTCTTTCAGTGTGCGTAGACACATTTGGAATTTAGCAACTAAACCAAAACTCCTTGCAGAATCGGTGTTCTTTGCCGATTCCACTGTTACGATTCTTTCTTTGTTTTCTTTGTAAATTCTTGCCAATTAAGTCTTTTATATCTTTCCAAAGTTTCGAGCCTCGCCATATTAAAAATCCAGACCATAAGACTGATAACAAGAATATTGTTTTCAAAGAAAAAAAGGAAGATATCCAAGAAGCTATCAAATGCATCGTGTAACCTCTCCACCCATATCAAGAACTTGCTGACCAGATTTTGTGAACAATCTCCAACGTCGACTTTGAAAGAGACTGGATACAGAAGAATTCCCGCCCATAATGTGAACGCTTTACATATGAAAAGCAATGGCTGACAATATAAAATTGATAACCTTTCCAGCTTTTAGTTGCGTCGTCTTCGTTTAGGTGAAAGCAAGTTGTCGTGAATGAATCAGGTATAATTGCTAACATTAATTGAAATATTGAATGGAATTATTTTTAAAAAATACTAAGACAATTCTTAATTTATTTTTCTAAAATCTTGCAAGTGATAATTAAACATTATTAATCAAGTGAATATGATGTGTATTTTTAAACGAACAGGCCAAAGTCGCACACATGCGCATGCGTACATTCATCAGCACTCACACACCTATTTATACGGAGAGTTCCTTTATACGCAGACTTCCGTTTAATTACATGTGCATGTATATGCGTGCTGTGTATACCAATATAAACAAAGAAAGAAGTCGGGTAGCGTAAAGGTAAAAGCTTTTGCTGGAAAAAGACAAAAAAGCAAAGAGAAAAAAAAGGAAGAGAAAATGAGAAATAAGAATAATTTAACAAAGAGGAGGGTGAAATGAAACGTCGTGAAAGAAGAAAAAGATGGCGATGAAGAAGAAGGGAGAGGTTGATGGCAGAGGAGATAAGAAGGAACAATGTAAATATGAAGATTGAAATACAAAAACTGGAATAAGAAGAAAAAGGAAAAGGAACAAAATTCAATAAATGTAGATAAAAAAGAAAGAAAGAAAGAAATGTAAGAAAAATGGTGAGAGAGAGAAAATATGATTAAATTAGTTAGTTAAAAAAGAAAGCAAGAAAGAAATGCAAGAAAAATGGAGAAGCAGAAGATAAGAAAGAAAGAAAGATTGAACGAAAGAAAGAAATGCAAGGAAAATGGAGGGACAGTGGAAAACTGATAAAGAAAGAATAGAGAAAAAGAAATAAAGAAAGAAGGAAAGAAAGAAAGAAAGAACTGAAGGGGTGGCCAAATGATAGAAAGAAAGACTGAAATTGATCGATAATAAATAAATGGATGGACAGAAGATAAGAACTAATGGAAGATGAATAGAAAATTAGAAGGAAGGAAAGAAAGAAAGAGGGGAATGGAGTTAAAATAAAAGAGGATTAGACAAATTTAGTAGGATGGAGAAAGGACAGATGAAAAGAAAAAGGTGAATAGAAAAAGAGAGAAAACTGTACGAATGAGAGAAAAAGATTAGGAGAAATGCAGGAGAAGATAGAAATAAATAAGGAAAGAAAAAGAAAAGGATATGGAAAAAAAGAAGAGTAAAAAAAGAAAGGTTAGAAGAAATGGGAGAGAAGGAGGAGGAGAGAAGTAAAGAAAAAAGAAATTAAAAAAAGAGAAGAAATAGGTTAGAAATAGAAGAAAGAAGTAAAGAAAAAAGAAAGTCACAGGAAAAGACAGCAAAAGCAAGTGGAAAGAGAGAACCATATAAAATGAGTGGGAAGGAGGAGGAGAAAGAAGGAACAAAAAGGTAGGAAGAGGAAAAGAACAAAATAGAACATGGAACGAGGTAAATATAGTATAATAGAAGATGAAGAACAAGAACAAGAACAGGAGAAGAAGAAGTGAAAAAATGGAAGAGGAAGAAAACAAGATAAAAACAGAAAAAGTAGAGACAGAAGCAGTGTATAAAATTGGGTGACAAGAAGAAGAGAAAAAGAGGAGAAGAAGAAAAAAGAACTGGAAAAAAAAGAAAGATTGAAGAGAGTAAAAGAGTATAAAATGTTCCAGAACGAGATAATGATGATGATGACGAAGAAGAAAAAGAAGAAGAAGAAGAAAAAGAAGAAGCAACAGCAAAACAAAAAAGGTAGAAGAAAATTAAAGAAAAAGAAAGAGTAAAAGGAGAACGAGAGTATAAGATTGAAAATCAAAGATGGAGAACAAGAGGAATGAGAACGATAGATTCAGGAAGCTAATAAACGCGAAACTGGAGATGAAAATATGAAAGACAGAGACGAGAAAATTAATAAGAAACAAAAATTTGTCCATCAAGAGAGCAAAGATGGCGGATATTCTATGTAAGGTGTTGTTTTGAAGCATTCCGTGTCATTGATGGGCGTGCGTGAGCCACGGTTCACGCCGGCCGCCTACGATTAAGCATGCATTTGCGTGTTTTGTTAAGGTTTCACTTGTAGTGACGACATTAAAAGTCCAAAATGCGTGCCAAAATGGCCCACACACGCGCAAGCGAGCAGACTATCTCGTGGGAAAAGTAGAAGATAGGACAAGTGAAAGAATCAACTATTGCACAAACAACTATCTTGAAAAACGCAACTTCGTTTGTTTCTCCGAAGAAAACTGAAAAATAATCAAGAAACGGAAGACAAAAAAAAAAAAAAAAAAAAAGGACCAGGAAAAAAAAAAGTGAAAGAGAGAATAAATAAAAGAAATAGAAAAAGAAGAAAAGAAAGACAAAATTGAAAAGTAATTGAAAAAAATTGGAAAAAAGTCAGAAAAAGAAAAGTGAAAGAAGGAATAAAATTTGAAAAAGAAGACGAAAACAAAAAAATACAAAGAAAAGTAAACGGAAGAAAAAGACAAGACAAGAAAAATGAAAAAAAAAAAAAAAAAAAAAAAAAAGAAAAAAAAGGAGAAAATAGGAGAAAAGGAAGGGACTTGAAAAAAATGAACATGAAAAAAAAAGAAGGAAAAATTAAAAAAACAGAAGAGAACAGTAAATAGAAACATTATTTACATTATTCGGACTATTTTCCTCATCTTTGTCGCTATATTTATCACAACGTTTCGGCCGTTGTACGCTCCGGCCTTCTTCAGGTGATTGGATTTTTGAACTGAAAAAGGACACATGGCACAGTGGATAAAGGCGTTGGTTAGATCCAGTGACAGGACCCAAAGAGTGTGAGTTCAATACCCGGTTAAAGCAGTGGAGAACTTTCAGAAGGGAAATTAGCAGGAGATAATTGATAACTGACATCCATCAAACATGGCACGTGGAACTAGAACAGTCTACTCCAGTGAACGAAATAAAGGGTTCAGTTCGAAATTCCAACCACCTGAAGAAGACCGGAGCGTACAACGGCCGAAACGTTGTGATAAATATGGCGACAAAGATGAGGAAAATAGTCTGAATAATGTAAATAATGTACATAGTATCTCATCTCAGAAATATAGTCAGTAAATAGGAAACTGAGAAAAAAGAAGTGAAAACTGAAAAATTGTCAAAGAAAATAAAAATAAAAAGGAAAAAAAGAGCTGGAAAATAAAGAAAGTAACCGAAGAACTGAACAAGAAGGAAAATAAAAGAAAGAAAGAGAGAAAAAAAAGGAAATTGAAAAAATGAGAAAGAAACAAAAAAGTGAAATACGTAAAAGAAAATGAAGAATGTGAAAAAACCTAAATAGAATGAAACTAAAAATTATAAAAGAAAGAGTAAACGAAGAAAACTGAAAAGGATACAAAAACATATAAAATGAAAAACTAGAAATGAAGGAAAATGAAAAACAGGAGAAGAAGAAAGAGAAAAAAGGAAACTGAAAAACAGAAGAAACAATAAAAGAAAAAAATTGAAAAATTGAAACAAAGGAAAAGGAAAAATCTAAAAAAAAGAGAAAATGAAGAAAACTGAAACACTGAAATAAAAACTAGAAAAGAAAGAGAAAATGAAGAAAAACGCTGAAATAAAAACTAGAAAAACACAAAATGAAGAAAAACACTGAAATAAAAACTAGAAAAGAAAGAGAAAATGAAGAAAAATACTGAAATAAAAACTAGAAAAGAAAGAGAAAATGAAGAAAAACACTGAAATAAAAACTAGAAAAGACACAAAATGAAGAAAAACACTGAAATAAAAACTAGAAAATAAAGAGAAAATGAAAAAAACACTGAAATAAAAACTAGAAAAGAAAGAGAAAATGAAGAAAAACACTGAAATAAAAACTAGAAAAGAAAGAGAAAAAGTAAATTAGTGAAAAAAAGTTAAGAAAGGGGAAAAGAAAAAAAAACTTGGAACAGAAAAAGAAAGAAACTGAAAAAAAACAGTAGAAAAACAGTAAAAGAAAAAGGAATATGAAGAAAGAGAAAAAGAAGAAAACTGAAAGAAAGAAAAATTGTTATGACAAGCCACATTCTATAGTTGCACCGGATTCTGAGCTTCTCAGCATACCCCCACCAATCCACGTCTTCATTTCTACTTCTTCCTTTTCATCCATTAGTAACAAGAAAGTTCCATTCGGTCAGCCTTTTCCCAAGAAACGCTTCTTTGTGGAACATTCAAGGGAGGTTCCTTCCTCCATCACCACCATTTTAAACTTTTCAAATCTAGGGATAACCATTTTTCTTTTCTACATATGCTCATAAAATGTACTTACCTCCTCCACTTACGCTCATTCAAAATATCATTCTGTAACGCTCTACCTTCAGTAGCTCTTGAGCCTTTTATTTGGTGAATAATTAGTAAAAAGAGGAACTAATACAAGAGAGAACTGAAAAGGTAGAACAACGAAAAGAAACAAGAAATATAAAAAATAAAAAGGAAGAGAACGGTAATAATTCATTTCTTATGATTTATCCACCCTTTGCGGGTTATTTAAAGACGACAAATATTTCAGATTGTTGGAAGTCACTTACAGTAAAAGGTGTTTCTAATCCAAGTACAGACCGGGCTCTACACTGCTTAACTGGAATGATCGAACGAATAACGTTTTTTTTTAGTGTGATTTCAGAGAAAGGCACTTCCTCTAAAAAAACAACAACAAAACCCCCCCAAAAAACAGAAGACGAAGTTGAAAAGAAAAAGAAAGAATAATAAGGATACAGAAAAGAAGAATCACAAAGCAAAAAGGGAAAAAAAAGCAAATTAATGGTATTTTTTAATCATATCACCCCATGCAAGGCAGTTGTTATATAGGAATAAAGTGTCGCTGCCGTCACTTGAATTTGAACACAGATCGCCAGTGAGAAAACACAGGCGATCTCATTATTGAATTAAGTAGACCACGTGACCATAGAGGAACCGCATATATGGGAGGTAGCGTGTGTCTAATTGATCGCCATTTCTAGTCTATCCTCCATTACTATACGGACCGCTATTCTCTACCCTATTCACTATACTATTTCTCTAGTCGGTTTACTATTCAAGCGAGTATTATCGAGCGAGTACTATTAGTGCGAGTGTTATTCGAAGGCGTCTGACACCAGTATTGTTCAACGGCGGTACTATAGTTGTATCTGCGATTACAAAGTCTCTATTATTGGTTTATTTTATAAACCTTGATTTTATGGGAATCAGTTGTTATCATTTCTGATATTCATTTAACCCTTTCCAATATTTATTGGCATTACAAAAGTGGCAACGATTGTTCGTTGACATCACAAAAATTATCTCTAAAAACATGTTACAATCTATAAATATTTCCGTGCTTTAAATAACCTGATAAAGCGAAAAAAGAACCAATTAGTCAATCCACCAATCCTTAGTATTTCGGGATCCTCTTTACTATTCTTGCTGTTTTTAGTACTGCTATCATCTGGATGATCCGGAATCTTCCGTTGATTTTTTTATGAGAGTATTCGAAGTTTGATAGCGAACAAACTTATCATCATCATCTACCAAAGAGCTGATTCCTTCGAATTTTTTCATGTTCCTTCAGATCTACTCTCGAAAACGTCGGAACAACGAAATTTATCTGGCAAATTCCTTTCTCTAATCTATTCTCTATACTATTTCTCTATACGGATTACTATTCGAGTGAGTATTATCGAGCAAGTACTATTAGTGCGAGATTATTCGAAGACGTTTGACACTAGTATTGTTCAACGGCGTACTATAGATGTATCTGCGATTACAAAAGCTCTACTACAACGGGCATTACGAAAGTGACAACGACTATTCGTTGAGATCACAAAAGTAGTAAAGACACTAAGATACAAGGACTTACTGAATCTGAAAGAATAAGAAAACTGAGAAATATTATTAAGGATAGAATACAATAGAAGGGTAATCAAGATAACAGTAAAAATAAAAGAAACAGGAGGAGACTGTAGAAAAGAAAAAATGGAATATTGGAAAACTTCATTCGTATTTCGAGATCGCCAAAAATCCAACATACTACCAATGTAGCTATCAATTCACTCCCTTGAAAGGAATGAAGACGATAAAAAATAGCTAAGGTTATTAAAATTACAAGTGAAGATAGAAACGAGAGAAAGAGAGCGATAGTTAAAAGGTGAGATTTTATCGGCCAGTTGCCAATTACTGAAACAAAATAAAATGGCTAAAAGACTCAAGAGAAAAAAAAAACCTTCCTTATTTATTTCTTTTTTTTTTTAAACCTGACTACTACTTACACAGAAAGTTGGGAGAAATTCAGGTTGGCTCTAAGCCGCGTTGCGTGTGTCAACGTCAGCGTCTGTCTGATTAACGTCTTATTTTCGACCAATCAGAACGTCGCGACAGGATACATTAAAAAAAAAAAAAGAAAAGAATGAGATTATTTTCAGTTTGATTTCTATCATTATGGTATGTCAGTTTTTTGATTGGCTAAAATCATGTGTGTGCGTGCGCACACACGCAACTATCCACAGGTACATGGAGCCATAGACATGTACGCCTGAACACACAACTATCTTAGCTTAGTAAATATTTAAAACGTATCTAATGGTCTAGATAGTTGCGTGTTTAACACCGTGCTTCTGGTCAATATTCGATCCCTGGTAAAAGCAAGAATTTAAAATACTGATTTTCAAGTGAGGTTGGATATTACCACTTGATATGTTATTTTCGACACTACCATCTTACTCAAATAGTAGCCAGTATAATATGTACCGTCTAATTTTTTTAATTATTGTACTCCAGGTAAATTTATACTGCCACGAAGACGCAAAGGGAGTGAAAGAGAAACGAGAACACTAGTGAGGAGAAAGGACAATAAAAGAAGAGGTTTCAGGAAAACGAGATGACAACTGACATTGCATTTAAAATCTTTGACGATTGTAGGTAGCAGGGAAGAAAGGAACCGGAAGAAAGGAACCGGAAGAAAGTTCCACAGATTAAAAGTCGGCGAAAAGAAACTAAAGGGTATTCCAATAACTTGAGCTGATTTTGAACCAATCAAACAACGTGTTAAAGTTATGAAAGCCTATTACGAAAATGGACGTTCAAACAGAAATGCATTTCCCGCGCTTCGAGATTTTTTGGTCAACATAATCGACCAACCGAGAGTGCAATTGAAAACGATATAACATTGTTGCGGAGAGGTTCAGTTCCTGCGCGCGATGACGAATAGAGGGGTCTGGATTTTCGGACACATTCTCGTGCACTGCAATGTTTTCAGCTGAACAACTTAAACGAGCACTCAATGGTGTTTTCATATCTGCCACCGACCCAGTTTGCTTGAATTTACGAACAGTTTTTCCAATTGTACTCTTGAAACTTTAACAAGTTGTTTGATTGTTAATCTTTCCATGGTTGAAATTGCCAAAGACTTAAGTTGTTAAATCTGAAAGAAAATAAAAAAAAACCCCATTAGACGCTTAAATTTAATTCACATTTAAAATTGGTCCAAGTTATTGAAACATTTATAAGAGTATAATTTATATCCACATCTAGTTATTTCAACAATAAAACGGTGAAATCTAGATGCCAATCTAGAGGTACGCTTAAATTGATGCAGTCGAGGTACAAAGAAGGAAAGCTAACTAGAATAACTGCCATGAGAAGATTTATAGAAACGAAACAGGCAAGTCACGTCACGGTGACTGAAGTTCAGATGATAGGTCAGGACCGGTCCCATTACAAACCCTTCTTTGGATTTTGCCGAAAATCTCAAGATATATAACAGGGGCACGAGACTTGATATAGCAGTTATATTCATTGCACAGATAAATGGTAGATTTATAAATGTGCGAGATGGATTCTGCCGAGAAAAAATTTTTGGCTTGACAGAATGAACCAACTTTTGAATCAGCAAACCTAGCCATTGATTCAATACAATTACTTCACCTCATATCAATAGAAAAACGTGACAGCAAGAAGGCTCAATGTGTTGTTTACCTGGAGGTTAGAATCAGCCATGATGATGGAGGGAAAATGATTCTCTATGCTGATTAAAAGATAGCAGTTTCGTTTGTATTCTATAGTTAATAGACTTTCCCACCTATAATAAGTAGGAGTAGTAAGAGTAACGAGTCGGTCAGTGAGTTGATGTCGGTCATTCAGTGAGTCGATGTCGGACGACAGTTAGTCGAATACGAAAGTATCAGCGACCACAACTAGATTACTCTGCGCCATACCTATTATATCAAGTTCCTAACGTTTTGTACGTCGAACCTATTTTAGGACCGATTTAGTACAAATACAAGCCTCCACTGCGAAAACACTCCACAACGGTTTGTAGGCGTTAAAATTTACAAGTCATTTCTTGTCGCAGTTAACAACTCATCGGAACTCATTTTCGAGAGCAGCTGCCAGTTTTACTTTATCCAACCTATCGGATCTGCTATCAAGACAGGAGTATGTGGTTGTGCCATCAGCATAAATACTTGTTGGTAACTGATGATATCGGGAATATCGTTAATGAAAAGAAACAGCGTAGGTCCAAGTAAAGAACCCTGGGGCGAGTTGGGGGTTCCTGCTTTAATATTAAATTATCTAGAAGCATATCCGTTCAACACGACATTCATTACACGATTTTTATAGAGTTACTATATTTACAGGGGAAAAAGTGATATCACAAATAAAAATATCAGAAATAGTGCATTCATAAATAGAAACAGTATGGATATAGGAATCAACGCGGCATGGTGACGAACTTTCACGCCTCAGTGTTTTGGGCCCCAAATCGCAATTCGATTCCGATTTTCAGGCCAAGATCTATCTCATTTATCCTTTTTGTTGCTTTTACTTTTTATCTTAATCATTAAAATCTACATAAAAATGTATTTATCAATATTTTTTCCGTGGTGTGCAAATTGAACTACTTAAATATATTTCTGTGAGTACGTATCCACAGACCGTAGCATCCTTTCAAAACGGGGCCTAGTGTGGTTGTTTCGTAACTGCGGCGTCCTCAAAATGAAAGTGCCAAAGGATGTATTTTTGGATTCTATTCTGATGTACGCGGGGAAACACCGAATTTAAACTTGATCTTATGCTGTATTCCGTTTGAGTGGGCGTTTAACATTAGTCTGAAGAAGATCCTTCTAGGAAGGAAACGCGTGACTAAGAAAGTTTTCCAATTATGTTATTCACACTTTTTGTCATATATATATATATATATATATATATATATATATATATATATATATATATGTAGTCGGTGCCCTATCGCATCGGGATCGTCATCCTCATTCCTTTTCGTGACCTCTGGTGGCGACAGCAGAGTGAAGGCCTAGCAAATTCCTGAAGAGTCGTGAGCAAAAATCACAGAGGAGTGTGGGTAGTGGCGGGTTGAGCGGGTCGGGCCTTCCTGACAACACGTCAAGTTGACGCTGAGACTCGAAAGTCTCCCTGCACGTCGCATGGTAGGAAGTCCGATTTGCAGCAACAGTTTCCTAAGTCACAGGGTCGATGTTGTGTCAGGGATGTTTTCAACTGATCCTCGAAGCGTCATTTATATATATATATTTCTCTCTCATACACATAGGAACACCCGCATGCAAACGTGTTCACGCACATTCACATAAATATGATGAGAATTATTTACATTATCGACACTCGAATTATTGTCCTCATCTTTGTTGTTATTATCACAACGTTTCGGTCATTGTCCATATTATTAAACATATTATTAAAGAATTAAGTGATTATTAAAATTATTGTATTAATAACATTATACGAATTATAATTCTGATATGAGACCCGGGGTGATCCCTGTGTGCGGAACCTTTGGAAACTACCTGAAAACCTTACCACTGGTTCACCCAAGCCTTTTGAGTGAAATTGGGTAGACGGAACCCTTGAGGGCCGTCGATAACTGTGCTAGCAGTCACAAGTTATCGTGGCCGAGGGCTTGATCGTGCTAGCCTTGTTTAAATTGTTGATCACGCTAGATAACACGCAGAAACTGTAACTAATGTCTGCTCACCATATTTGCAGTATAATCCACGGGTGGGCTCCGTGGATGTTGAACAAACACAAATATGCCTGAGAAAGCGTTTGCAATAGGGATTGGCTAGCCGTCGTAATAGAAGGGTATCCTCGAATACAAGTGGCCAGCTATAGATAGATAGAAATTATAATATAAGATAATAACATCATATTAATTATTGTAATTATTATTAAAGAATTAAGCATATTATTAAACATATTAGTAATCGGACATGGCCTTCTTCAGGTGCTTTTCGATCTGAGTAACCTTCAAGAAATTTCGGACATAGCGTGATTTACCCCCGAAGATTAAAAATTTTGCAGAAGATTACCCGGATCTACAAGCACCTGAAGAAGGCACAAAAGCTCGAAACGTTCTGATAGCAACAAGGTGAATAATCCGAGTGCAAATAGTGTAAATAATGATGACTCCTCATCCCAGAAATTCGGATATATATTATGATGCGCAAGATATTAAAATGCTGTGATATATTCTCACCAACCCCAAAAGGAAAAGTTTATTTTTGTTTTTGGCGAACGACTGGGAATTGCATTTGAAGGTATGTCTTTTTCTTGTCTATTTTTCGGTGTTCTGCCGCACAAGACAGATCCATCAGTCCGTTTAATGAATGTTGAAGAGAAAATGTGAACATATTTTGGGTAAATAAGAAAAAATAAACTTTGTGTTAGTCATTTACGGAAATGTGCCCTGAAGAGCGGAGAGAAAAGAGTAAGTGTGACTGAGGTAGTGGGGGGGGAACCTCCATCGTAATATTTCTGATCTGGAACTACAAACAGCTATGAAACCAACTGAAGGAGATATTTTACCTTTTTAATTTTTAATGAGATTACAAGGCCAGCTGTTCTCCTTATGTCCCGACAGGTGAGGGCGACTAACATTTTTTTTATCATTTTTATTAGTATTGAATATGAGAGCAACGCTTCAAGAAAGTGACACTGGAGTATAAATATGGACATTGAGTGTATATAACAACAACAACAATAATAATAATAATAATAATAATAATAATAGCAGCAGCAATGATTATGTTGATGCTGAAGAGAAGGAGGAAGGTGAAACGAGCGTGTTGTAGGCTTTTAAAAAAACAGAATGAAGCCAGGTATTCCATCGCTTCAGAAATCTGTCTTGTTTGGCACGCCAAATATTCTGTGAAAAGTGCTCTCTGAGGTCGTACGACTTGGTTGAGAAAACTCAAAATGCAAGATCTCCAACTGAAAATGAAAAACGTGCAAAGGAAAATAATAATAATAATAATAAAAGCTGTCAAAATCCAAGGACCTTGAAATAGAAATCTCGAAAATGTGTCATATGGGAACATCAACAATCCCTGTTGTAGTTGGAGCCCTAGGACTGGTTGGAAAAGATTGCAGTAGACTAATTGAAGGGATTCCTGGAAGTCCATGCCTCAAGGAGATACAAAAAAATTGTTCTGGCAAGTACAGCCCACACTTTACGAAGGTCTTTATCTATGTAATTTTTTTTTTTGCCAGTGGAAAGTGTCATGACGTCATTTCTAACTTTAGGTCCCTGGGCGGGACCCGGAAAGAAATGTGTAAACACCAGAAATCAAAGAAAATAAAAATAATAATAATAATAATAATGTCTTTCTAAGCATAACATGCATCATCGAAAGGCTGATGCAGACCGTCTATACATACCTTCGTAAAGAAGTGGGACAAGGTCTTGTTTAGCTAGAATTGTCATAAGAGACAGCAACTATTAGCTTACTAACATACATCGAAACAACAAATGAGTGGATGATACAATTAGTCAAACACGAAAGCAGAAAGGAAAAAAATATTCAATCATGAAAGAAGGTTGTAAATAAAAACATGATTTACATTTAGTAGATTCTGTAGAAAACCAAAACAGAGCCCAAGAACAAACGGTTGCAGCAAAAATATGAAAAAGAAAGCTAATGATAACGCTCTTGAACAGATGAAACAACGCTAGCAAGACAAACATCTATAGAGATAGAGTGGGGCAATATTTACACTGAACAATATGCAAAGACTTTGGAAAAGATGTTAACAAACACTGAACACCGGTTACAGTAATAGAAGACATCACAATTCTATGAGATTACACCATCTTTAAGGACAGGAAGATTGAAGCAAATAGACCGGACATAATTGTTAAAACCGAAAAGAAAAAAAAAACTTGCTTACTAATTGATATGGCTTGCACAGCGGACTTTAATATGGCAACCAAGGAATTTGAAAAACTATCGAAGTATAAAGACCTGGAAATAGAAATAATTTGGAAATTGAAAACAAAATAGTATCAATCGTAGTAAGTGCGCTTTGAATGATAAAACTCCCTTGAAATCGCAGCTTAAGAGAGAAATTGTCTTGATAATTACAACCAACACACTAAGAAGAATTTTGTCTCTGTAACGCTAATGATGTTATGAGAGTTAGAAAAGAAAATCATGAAATGTTGCCATAACAACACATAACAAAATGCCTTGGGTCTCCCCACAGACTTTGTAGATATTATGACCAGAGCAGAAATCGAATAATAATAATAATAATAATAATAATAATAATGAACGATGGCAAGATAAGCCTCTTGATGGTCAATATTCTGCTCATAACAGATAAGTTGATGTATTCATCAGTGATTAGGTAGTTTTTGTAGAGCGCGGAGAAAAAGGAGTGTTCCTAGCCCAGAGTGTTAAGAAAAACATATGACCTCACCAGGTTTAAAGAGACATCGCTATAAGTCCATTTTCTCTTCGGGAAAGACTATAAGTAAGGTTCCACTTCTTTTACACTGTGTTTATTGTTGCAAATATGTTATAATTTCTCGGCGTGGGCCAATATATATATATATATATATATATATATATATATATATATATATATAAAAGCAGGATGTATGTGTGTGTGTAACGAATGCACGGCCGCAATTTTCGACGGATTCGCACCAAAATTTACATGCACATGCTCCAAGTTAGCGGGAAGGCCAAAACCGACTTTGCATTTCCCAACTCCCATCGGTAGGGGAAATAATCGATTTTTTTTCATGCTTCTACCAGGTCTTAGTACCACTGACTTTTCGCCTGCTCCGCCTTCATGATTTTCTTATCCCAACGGACAGCATACACTCATAGCTGCCTTTGAGCCTATTGGGACAATTGCTATCCAAGATGGACGTATCCCGCATGATCTTCTCTTGTTCATTCTCGTCTACGGACGGTTGTGATTGCTCTTACTACTTCTCAGCACACTCATGACCATTCTTTCTGTATATTTCCCAATCTATTTTGATGACTAATTTGTCATGGCGTTATCTGTACTCTTTTTGTGATTTAGACAATTAGACTCAGAAACCGTTGATTATGATCATTAAAACACATGCTTGTCGCTGTTCTGTCAGTCAGGTATCTCTGGTACACATAGACAACCATAGACATAGGCATAGGCATATGCATGTGAATCACAGACATCAAGGGATGTCAATTGCCTTCAGAATTTTAAAAAATGAAACGTCCCATCCATCTGGTGCCCACTATCATTGCCCTAATCAAACTCCAGTAATTCACGTCTCATTGTTATACATTATAACTACAAAGATGTCTTGCCTTAAAAACGGTATCTCCCAGAATGATCCTGGTCGACCGTTTTGGGGCGTAATACAATTTTTGTTATATGCAAGGATATATATATATATATATATATATATATATATATATATATATATATATATATATATATATATATATAGTTGATTAAAAAAGTAACTCCTATTTTATGCATGATGGACTCTGGTCTTGCAAAAATTATAGTTAGGCGGGAGAGTTCATTATGCATAAAATAGGGAGTTACTTTTAAATCAACATATATCTATATCTCTATCTCTATCTATCTATCTATCTATCTATCTATCTATATATATATATATATATATAGATAAATGGGACCAATCTTAATTGTTTTATGACCAATCTTAATTGTTTTATGACCAATCTTAATTGTTTTATGACCCTTCGCGCAGAACTCTTCACTGCTAGTGCAAGAAAGAAATTCGGATTACTGACACATAAAAAGAGAATGTCTCATGTCGATAATATTTAACATCGAAAAACATAAAGGAGAAGAAAATTAATTGTTTTTAATAATATGTAGAAATCTCTACCTTTTACCTGAAGACGGTCGCGAGACCAGAAACACGTGTAGTAAAATTATGGAAAATAAAGCATAATATTTTTACAACCAAAAACATTTGCGGTATCTCTCTTCTTTTTAATATACACATTTTTCTCTCGTTGGAACTACTATAACCTCTTCCTTATATATATATATATATATATATATATATATATATATATATATATATATGGATTTATTTGTAATCTGTAATTTTATTACTTCAAACGTTATTTTTAATAGATACCCGAGTTTGAAATAGACGCTCCATTTTTATTTTAAACAACGTGCGTAGGCCGATAGATAAGGGCCGGAGTGACATTTGATGGATAATCAGTCATTGTTTGCATATATGGAATCCATGAATGCAAATAGTCACAAAGTGATGCAATCTAGCAGTCACGAGTTAATGACATCTCTTAGTCATATCATATAGGCTACCATCATGTACTCATTTTTTGTGCCAATTATACTCAAAAAACTTTCACCATGATCCTTAATACTCCTGACGGGCCATTGTTCTGTCGTTGGTCAGTAGTAATACCTTCTATCAGGTATCCCCACTACACTTGTGATATCGTAGGAATCAATGGATATCAAATACCTTCACAGTTTCAGAAATGGAATTTTCCATTTAAACGCTAATAATTGACGTCAATTTACCATAAGCAGCTTATGTCCACACTGACTCACCCGGTTAACATGAAAGTGGTGCAATGTATCCGTTACCAGCCAATGTTTAAGCAGACCATATAAACCAACATCATGGAACCTATAACCACCTGAAGAGTGCCTTTCTGACAACTGGGATCCATGGCATCATGAGGTCTACGTTACACACAAATCCTGCCATAAATTGGAACTGTAAGTTATTGGACAGTACATCACATTGTCAGTCTTCCCGGGTCCAATTGCCGACATAATTAAACCAGGTGAGTTGTTGCGGCTGTTAACAGGAATACCCTGGTGGTCCTTCTTCTCCCATATCTCATGGAAGCTAAAGAACACCAAAGTGGCATCACATCTGGTACCTTCGACTTTGAAGGCGAAAGAAGCCACTCTACTGGAGGTTAGAATCAGCCATGCTAATAGAAGGCAGAAAAGTGTCATTCTGATCATTATTTACCTTATTTGGATTGCGAACGGTTGTCCTTATCTTTGTTGTTATCGTCTGATTTCCTTCTGTCTGAATTCCTAGGAAGAGAAGTTATCATTATTTACATTGCAGACGATTGTCTCCATCTTTGTTGTTGCTATCATATGATCGCTTTCTTCTTGAATTTCTGGGAAGGAGACTAATCATTATTTACATACGGACTATTGTCCTCATCTGTGTTGTTGTTATCTCAACGTTTCGATTATTGTGCCCCCCCCGGTCATCATTAGGTGTTTGTTGATTCGTGCAGCCTTCAAGGAATTCCAACCCTTTATTTAATCTACGTGGAGAGATTTTTTTTTTCGTTTCATTGGTCATGCTTAGGGCTATTTCGTCTAGTTCTTATTTTAGCATTTCTCAGTTATTAATCACCACGTTTCCACTGGGCTTAAGTTCCCACTGCCCGGCCCAGGGACTGAATTCACGGTTACTATGTCACTAAATTCACGACCGAACGCTTTAATCCAATATGGATAGCAGGCTTATCCAATATGGATAAAGGGTTCAGTTCAAAATTCCGTTAGTGTTACCCGGATCGCTAAGCACCTGAGCAGGACTGGAGAGCATAAAGGCTGAAGCGTTGTAATAATAATAACAAAACAGAAAGAGACAGTTGACATTTCAAAGACAAGACACATAATGAGAAGAGGAAAAAAAAAGACTTACAGAAACTCACACTCACATGACATATTTAAGGGAAGAGTTATCTAGCTATCTACCGAACGAGTTTGTGTAAATCGATGAGTGAACAAAGGGTGGAAGTGATAGTAAAAAAAAATTGCTTTGAGTTACGAAGGAAGATAAACTGTGGAGGACCATGACAAAACACGCCCCGCAGGGACACGGTATATACGAGAAGAAAGAAAGAAAAAAAAAATTCCCTAACAAAGACTTCTGTTGGTCTTTAACCAAACTTGTATAAGCGAAAAATTGCTGCCCAAATACACCCACTTTAAAATATACACATGTCTAGTTATATATAGGAGTGTTGTTTTGTTTTTAATAAGTATTTTAATGTCATCTAACAGAAGGCTTATAAGCCCTTATCCGAATCACTCCAGTTTATCTAATTCACAACTTCCTGCCTCATTAAATAAACACACACATAAGCTACATACACATATAATATATATATATATATATATATATATATATATATATATATATATATATATATATATATATATATATATATATATATATATATATATATATATATATATATATAATTTTTGTAAATGTATTTAAACGTATGTATATAATAAAATAAATAAAGACTCGAGTGTATGATTTTGCTAACACTAAGACCAGGGATGTTGGCTTCAATAAACACCTGTGCAATCAAAATCCTTCAATGTTACTGATTAGGAGACGAAGTGAAGATAACCCTGCCTATCGTTGTTTTTATCACAAATTAAAACAAACGTCAATGAGAACACGTCTTCCGATTAATCTTAAATTTCTGTTGTCATGAATTTTTTTCAACGAACGGCATTTAAAAAAAAAATTATAAAGAGAATCTATGACGGTTTCCCATAGAGGATGCAGGTTCGAATCCTGACGCAGGACCATGGCGCATATGTTCGTGTTTTCGCGATCATTTTTCAGTATGAGTTTTGTATATCCCACTGGCTATTCAAAAACATATTCTGCGAACAGAAGTATTGGTTTTTAAAATTTCATATTACTGTAGATTAACTAGTTCAGATTACGAATATCTATCTATCTATCTATCTATCTATCTCTCTCTCTCTCTCTCTCTCTCTATATATATATATATATATATATATATATATATATATAAAATAGATAAATAAGTAAAATAAATAAAAAATCATTAAATTTTATAAATGTTAATAGGGGGTCCAGTTTGTATGTAAATAGATCACCCTACCCCGGAAGCCAAAACAAAATATGTTCATACATGCTTAAAAAGTAAAAAAAAAAAAAAAAATACAAATTGAAATTCGTAATCTTGACTTTTTATATATTACTGTAGATTAAGCATTCAGGATTACGAGTTAAAAAATCATTTTTTGTACTTAAAAAATAAAATCATGTCGTATGAGCATATTTATTTTGGCTTTCGTAGTGGGGAGTGCGTAAGCAACAAGGAAGTCTGAAAGAAGAATACTTGTACTCAAAATCAATAAAATAAACGGCTTAAATTCCTTGGACAGATAATGAAGAAGAAAGGCCAGGAAAACATAACACTCACAGGGCATATTGAGAGCAATAGAGGTAGAGGACGGCAGCCAGCCACTTACCAGATGAGTTTGTGCGAATGGATGGCGGAAACAGCTGGCGGGGGAGAAAATTTGTTAAAAGACACACGAGATAGGAAGTTGTGGAGAGCCATGATCGCCTATGTCTTGAAGGGATGCGGTTCATAGAAGAAGAAGAGGAAGAAGAAGAGGAAGAAGAGGAAGAAGAAGATGAACGGGATAAATTTACAATGGATTTACGTAGTAAACTGGACCCGTCTATTAACGTTTATAAAACTTACTAATTTTTTATTCGTACTCTGCTGTGCTTAATGTATAGCAATATGAAAAAAAAAAAAAAGAAAGAAGATTATTTCTGGTGGCAGCTTCTCCATATTTATTGTGAAGGTTGATGCTTGGTAAATTAGCGAACGTTTGTACCGGGTTCGGAGTCATACAACAATTAGAAAATTTTGCTTTTTCGTTCAGAAAAAAATAAAATTGGATAGTTTGACTGTAAATTTATCTGATTTAAACCCCACTTACAATTTTGGGGCCATCAAGAGAGCGCGTACAAAAAATGTCCACTTGAATTTGTCCAAAGACCAGGAACATTTGAGGCAGAATTTAGATTCTATTATCGACAAAGATTTGGAGGGACTTAAGCGAAAATATAATGTTTAGAAGACTCTTTTGTGCCCTGAAAACTTACGTTGTTTTTTTTTATTTCTTTATATATATATAAAAAAAAATTCAACCCAAGCTGGGTAACATGCAGAAGGTTACTGAGTGTGAATAGTCCTTGTTATGACAATTAAAGACATCAGGCAGCAAGTCCTCTGTTCGGGATATTGGAAGTTTTGAGGAGCGTGGAACCATCTCTTAATTGCTGATATTGCCAGATCCACCCTGACCCGGGTGGTAGCACCTGTCAGGGTCCTAGTTATGGGCAAATAGTGAAATCCCCAAACAAAAACATAACTGTATAAAAGTATAAAAATAGATTTTATTGTAAGAATACCATTTATAATAAAATTAACCAACAATACACACATACTAATAAATTCTAGGACTTCACACAAATCAATTTAAAATACTACCAAACAACCAACACTAATTCTTTCATGACATTAATCCTTATAATATCCGACAATTTTTAAAATCAAACTGTATTTAAAAATATAACTTCAACAAAAACTACAACATAAAACACATAAAGACATCCTTAATAATGTTTTTGTTTTTTGTTTTTTGTATTTTTTCACACTCAGATGATTACTTGGGTTTTCTGTTTAACGGCATATCAACATCTTATGGGTCATTTAATGCCGAAATTTTATTCGAAAATATGCGTTATTCTGTTTTCACAATTGAATACATGGTAAATGATACTCAGCTTTTGCACATATACATTTTTGTGTGAACATAATTACAAGAGGCGGCGATATATGTGCAAAAGCTGAGTATCATTTACCATGTATTCAATTGTGAAAACAGAATAACGCATATTTTCGAATAAAATTTCGGCATTAAATGACCCATAAGATGTTGATATGCCGTTAAACAGAAAACCCAAGTAATCATCTGAGTGTGAAAAAATACAAAAAACAAAAACATTATTAAGGAGCGAGAAAAATAAAAGAACAGAAATGAAGAAGACGGAGAAAAAGAAAGACAGAAACACTGACACAAAGAGATAATACCATTTTTACTTACATCAAATTTGAAAAACGTGCTAAAGAAGAATCTATCATGGAATTTAGCCGTTACCTTTTATGAGCAGTACCCAATACTAAGTTCCCACCGATGGTGAAAATTATATGTAGAATAAGTAATTTATTTTATTCTAATCTTTTCAGTAGTAACTCATATGGTGGACTCTCCTGTCGTGTGAGGGTCAAGCAGCTCAGCCAGACACCAGCACATATGATTTGATTATAGTGGTAAAAGCTTTTTGCAGAACTAACCACACTTTTCGAAGGGCCGAATACAGTGACCTGGTGCACTACGTGCCACAAGGTCCCCAAACAACTCACCGCAGGTTTTCAGAATTGTCCTTCTCCTAGACAAGTTTCCATCCAAGGCTATAGAACCCAGTCTGTCCTGCTATTTACCCATATGTACATGGAAAAGAAGAGGATTAATACCTTTCCTAAGGGTATTAGCACGTAAGTGAATGTAATGGATTCGACTGGAATTCGAACTTGGCTCTCCGATTCCTCAATCCGGGACGTGCCTCTTCTCAATATATATATATATATATATATATATATATATATATATATATATATATATATTAACTGATTTAAAATATGGTTTCTTTGCATATTTTAAATCAGTTAATTTTTATAATATTAATGCTCTGTAAATTTACATTGAGCACTCTTTTGTAAAAAAAAAAAATATCAATAAGAAAACCGGATTATATATCTTACTGTTCTTTCTTTTTATTATAATACACACACACACACACACACACACACACACATATATATATATATATATATATATATATATATATATATATATATATATAGAGAGAGAGAGAGAGAGAGAGAGAGAGAGAGAGAAAGAGAACAAAAAATTATCGGACATACTGACAACATACCGTTCTTGATATTTACTGATATGATCAAAAGTAGTTGGACAAAAACATCAGAGAAACATGAACTATGAGCAGTTTATTATTAATTTCAATTTTCATGTACAACAACTAATTCAAAAATTGGAACAATACAATAAAACCATTAAATAGAATTATTTTCTCGCTTTAATTTCATGCAGCTCATTCTAATGAATTCCTCTTGTCTTTGTTGCAGAATACGTTGCTTGGCCCAGAATGGCAAACTGTTGTTCCGAAGTGCCGGTGATCGTGGATTTCTGACAATGATGGATTGTCTTGTTATAAGAACCAAAATAATACGAGGAAATAATGCAGCAAGAATTTGAAGCATCAACATGCACCCAGATTCCACAGTGAGGAAAGCCATTACGTGGCGATGACATTCTAGCAAAGGAGTTGGCATGCCTTCCCCTTATGATTTCCCCTCCCGCTTCCTCATTGAAACGATGCAGAGAATACACAAAGCGCAATACCATATATGATATATATTTTGAAAAAATCTTAGGCACAGATTTACATTTTGGCAAGATTCGATATCAGCACTCTAAAGAACATTTCGTCTAAGTAAGTTATTTTCTCTTTTAATAAGAGTGTCACTCTTTAGATCGAAGTTGTGGTGGAACTTATTTCCATATATGATTAATGCATTTGATTAATTGTTGTGCATGATCCTTTTTGTTTTCATAAATACAAAAGAACAATTTATTAAATCTTGAATTTAAAAAATTTAAAAACTTAACGATATTTTTTTAGTTCTTATTGAATTATTACCAGATATCATATTTATGATCTAAAACGTAAACGCTAATCGTAGATATTAAATTCAAAATTTGAAGTACGTTCGACAAAATTTAAATATTAGGAACCAGTTAAAATTTCCGATTTTTATTTTTTTTAATTTATAAATATAATTCCGTCGCTATAAGATACAATCTTGTGAAAAGTCTTATAAAATTTTTAAATATAATATCGTCGTTATAAGATACAATCTTGTTAAAAAAATCTTATAAAATTTTAAGATACAATATCGTCGTTATAAGATACAATCTTGTTAAAAAAATCTTATAAAATTTTAAGATACAATATCGTCGCTATAAGATACAATCTTGTTAAAAAAATCTTATAAAATTTTAAGATACAATATCGTCGTTATAAGATACAATCTTGTTAAAAAAATCTTATATAATTTTAAGATACAATATCGTCGTTATAAGATACAATCTTGTTAAAAAAATTCTTATGTAACTTGTAAATCTAATTCCGTCGTTATAAGATACAATCTTTGAAAAAAAAATCTTATAAATTTTTTAATATAATTCCGTCATTATATGATAGAATCTTATTAAAAAACATACTAAGAGAAAAATGTATAAAAAGTGCTTTAATCGCTAGATCATCAACGGTAAATTTGCATTCAGGTACGACTTCACCTTTCTTGGCGGATCTTCCATTATCACAATGCGAGATTTTAATAACAGAAGTGATAAAAACAAGAACAAAAAACAAGAACAAAAACTAAATGAAATCGGTTAGATTACATATATATCCAAAGCGTATATTAAAAAAAATAAATTTAAAATTCTCAGCGTCTACTCTTCTTCGTGCGCATGTGTAGTTGCATCAACATAAACATCACTTTAGTCCAATGGAGTCCTAAAAAACTACGCGTCCCATAAAACTTCTCCCTAAAATCGGTCTTCATCTTGGTTTCCCATATAGAGAGTTCAATGGGTAAATTGTCGCTATTTTATATTTGTAACTATGCACGTTTTTTGTTTTTGGATTTTTTTTTGACTGCACAGTATACTAGTGTCAGTTGGTCATCGTCTGTAAGAAAAAGAGTATTATGATGCAATTAATTCCGTCAGAAATTTGGAAACGGCATGCTGTACTGCTTAACATTTGCTCCAGAAGTTCCAATACAGAGATTTCAGAGTGTCCGGGTGTCAAATCGATGATAGTGCAGAGGGTTCGTAAAGAGTTGGATGAGCCTAATGGTGATTACGAAGGTACGGCAGCTCGGAAAACTCACTCTGATCGTTCTGATAAGAAAAGAACTCCCGAATTTGTTGGTGATCGCTTCAGACTCAACACGGAGGACGACATCAAGTGTTTTCCGGAGGTAGTGCTACCCTGGGTCAAGAGTGTCTTGAAGACTATGTCTAGCAAATATTCTGCAACATAGCAGACTATCGGGAGAACACAGTCATGGATGTCAGACAATTTATGCGACCATATCACCCCTTTACATCGGGTCACCTAACTTCCCAAACTGCAACCTCTTGATTATTATGTGTGGGGCACAGGGGAGTGAGAGACCAACAAAACCTTATAACTGAAGGCAAGAAATATGGGAGCATTATCCAAACTAAACAAGGAGACCGTCCAGAAGAGTTACAGGAGATTCCGAAGTCGCCTGGAGGCTGTGGTTGAAGCCAATAGCGTTTCATTAAATAAATTTACTATTTAGTATTTCAAGATTATTTTGTCATTTTGTTAATTATATATCTGTTAAAATGAGATACCAGTGTTATTTTAATTTCTGCGTAATTTAGACGACAATTTATCCATCTCATCCTGTATAGGTATTTTTAATCACTTGACCTCAAACAAGGCGATAATGTCGCTAAAGCACGAGTGGATACTAGGAGAGAACGAGAATAAGAAGACTCTAGTGCATAGAAAGGACAATAAAAGAACAGGATTCAGGAAAACAAAAAATGGCGATTGACGTTGCGTAAAATTTTGTCCAGATTCTAGTTGGCAGGGAATCAAGAATCTTGAAGGTGACATAGGCGAGAAATGCGAGAACAGAAATACAGAAACTATTAGAATATAACATACAGCTTCATCTAGCTAATTTAACATATACATATATATATATATAACAGACTTGAGCGCTTAGCCTTGGAGCGGATAGAATGGAGATCAACGTGTTTTAGTAGACCCAGCAGTTTTCAATCTGCTTGTCTGAATCATCTTCAAGAAGCGAGAGCAAAAACTAAAAGGTCAGCCAATCTAACATTGATCTCATCTCACAATCCTCATTCTTGCTCCATATGTGACCTCCTTTGTAACTCACTAGCGGGTCTTAAATGCCACTTAAGATTATCGCACAAAATTTCAGAACTGAATCAACTAAGCTGTCAGATCCTCATATATGGAAACCGACAGGAAAGTCCATATATATATATATATATATATATATATATATATATATATATATATGAACACGGGGGTGTACACTAAGGAAATTTTCACTAAATAAAGTTTCATCTATGTAAAATTAATTAAGGGCATTGATAAAGAAAGGGATTATGTTAAAACATAAATATTTGATGTGTAAAATGTTCTTTCGTCATCATTAGTTTTCGGGTTTATTCCTGTACCAACGCGATGCATATACGAAGAGTGAAGAAGCAGAGGCAGGCAGAGAGAGAGAGAGAGAGAGAGAGAGAGAGAAAGGACGAAAAAGTTAAGAAGAGCAAGCGTTAGAGAAAGGGAGAGCCATAGACGAAAACAAACAAAGAAACGAAAAAATCAGGAAGACAAGATGAATAAAAAAAAAATCAAAAAGAGTGGGAAAGCAAGAAAAAAGAAATGAGAGGAAGAGTAAGAAAGATAGGAAAAGAGAGAAAGATAGAAGTATAAAAAACAAGAAAGAGAGAGAGGGGGGAGGTGTAGGAAAAGAAAAGGGAAAATAGAAACATGAATAGAGACAGAAAAAGAAGGGAGAAAGGGTAATGGGGAACTAAATATATTTATGTTTTTGGTAAATTGTTTCGTGTCAAAATTCCCAGTCATTAACTTATTATTTTTACAGACAAATAATCTTTCAGATTCTTCAGCATGTAATTGCCAATTTATTTTTAAAAAATAAATCAACACTTTATTCAATCAAAATATTCTTCATTCATCCTCTGGATATTTATTTCTTCTTGGCATCATGTCATCATTTTTCCTTGTAAAGAATTCGTCACTCAAAGAACCAATAACTTTTTTTTCAATTTACTCTTGATTAGGACAGTTTTTGCATGTAAAGAATTAGTTTCATAGCTCTGCTTAAAAATAGTCCTCTGTATTAAAGAGTTCTGATGATAAAGTAAAGTGTATTAAAATATAACATCTTCATTTGATTAAGTTGTAATGTTGTTTTTTTTTGCAATATGAATACAGTAATTATTATACAGCAAAATGACTCGATTTCTATTAGGCTGTCCAAAATGAAAAGTCGGTTTTTGATAAAATTTCTCCAACCCCCAGAAAATACATTTCCATTTATTGAATAAAAATAATATTATTTTTGAACTTCGACTTTTTCAACGTAATTCTCAGCTGTTTGTATCATAAAAACACTTTATTTTTGCTTTACTAAACTCTTTAAATACTTCAAATCAGTCAGTAATGTGCCATGCGTGATACACGCTTAGGCGATCATGTATCTTTCGATACATAACTAACGAGGCAGATTTTTTTCCCGCAGTAGGTTGCCATTTCTTTCTGTGGTAGACCAGTTGCTATACACGGCTATAGAACCCGGTCTGTCCTGCTATTTACCCATAGCTAGGGGAAAAGAAAAGAAGAGGCTTCATCTCTTTCCCAAGGGTATTAGCACGTAAGTGAATGTAATGGATATGACTGGAATTCGAACTCGGCTCTCCGATTCCTCAATCTGAGCCGCTATCCATTAATTCTCCGTGCTTCCATTCTTCGACTACTTCTTCAATATAAGTGAATATCCTATTTAGTATAGAAAGCTGAGAATGTTTGAAGAACTGAAAATGTGTGGGTGGAGATGTTTGACAAAATAAGGTAGATGACCCAAAATCTGTTACCCGAGGTTGTTCAACTTTTGAACTGTGCCCCGTGAAGTGTGAAGACATACATTATCATGGAACAAAAATGGCACATGGCCCAGTGAATAAAAGCGTTGGCTGATTCCAGTGACTTGATCCAAAAAGTTGTGAGTTCAATACCTGGCTATAGCTGCGGTGAACAAAAAGTGGGCGAAATAAAGGGCTCAGTTCAAAATTCCAATCACCTGAAGAAGACCGGAGCGTACAACGGCCGAAAAGTTGTGAATATGACAACAAAGATGAGCACAACAGTCCGAACAATGTAAATACTCTAAATAAATATGAGGAAGTGTTTAGAAAATAAATAAGCTGTTAATACAATTTAAAAAAATCTTTTGCTTCAATAAACTATTAAATCGCTTTGACTACTTTTTCACTATAAATGAAACTTCTATTTAGTAAAGCTCAAAATGTTTAAATAAGTGATAATTTGTGGGAGAAGATGTTTGGTAAATAAGTTAGGTATTCCAAAATCTTATAGCCAAGGTTGTACAACTTTCGAACGGTGCACCGTGGAGTGTGTGGGCACACCTTATCATGTAACGGTTATTTCAGAGAGTTATCAATATAAATTAACTGAAACTGAGATATCCAATAGGCATGGTATGGGGAATTAGAACAATCTAGCCCCGTGGACTAAATAAAGGACTCGGTTCAAAATTCCAAGAAATATCATCTGAAGAAAGCCGGAGTGTACAATAGCCGAAACGTCATGAATATGACGATAAAGATGAGGGTAACAGTTCGAACAATGTAAATAATGTAAATAATATACTCTAATTTATTAATAACATTTTTATAAAAAATATTGATCTTTTGTCTCAATAAATTTAAGATTCTTCGACTACTTCTTTATAAGTGAATATTTTATTTCGTAAGCTGAAAATGTTTTAATAAGTGATAATCCTTGGGAGATGTCTGGTAAATAGGATAGATATTCCAAAATCTCATCGCCAAGGTTGTGCAACTTTTGAATGGTGGACCGTGCGCGCATGGCTATGGAACAGAATTGAGACACATCTTTATTCACTCATCTAGCCTGCTTCTTTTTTTTTTTCATACATAGAATCAATTTCATTGAAGTACATTTTGGAATAATTGATTTACTTTGTTCCAATAATGAGTAATGAATGATGTCTTTGACCAACCCCTACACTTAACCAGGATCCATTTTTGGGGGGGGATGGAAGGGGGTGGTTTCGATTGGTGATTTCGAGATTCATCCACATCTAACCACTGGCCTTGTTCACATCTTCTTGCCAAAGAATATCCATTTCCTCTTGCATGTAATAATTTCTGTAAAAATGGTTCGTTTCCAAGTTGAGAGACGAATATGGAGCACACTTCTAAGTGTTGCATTATTTGATCTCCCAGTCAATTCATCTTACTTATTATCAAACTCAGATTGTGTGTGTGTGTGTGTGTGTCTGTACGTTTATATATTGGATCGGATTTCCTACATTTTTCAACCGATTTCAACAAAACTTCACAGGACGACGTAAAATTACCTTGCGGTGGTTGTGACAGCGCCCAAAATTGGAAAAACACAATTGTTTTTGCAAGAAATCAATTTGAAAACACGATTAAGGGGCATTAATGAAAGGGGGACAACTCATATCGAGTTATACTTATTAATATCGAGTAATCGAGTTATACTTATTATAAAACCCAGGTTGGTTGTTTGCGCGCGTGAGCGCGTGTGTGTGTGTGTTCGTTTATACATTAGATCGGATTTCCTACATTTTTCAACCGATGTCAACAAAACTTCACAGGACGACGTAAAATTACCTTGCGGTGGATCTGACAGCGCCCAAAAATTAGAAAAACACAATTGTTTTTGCACGAAATCAATTTGAAAACACGATAAAACACGATTCTGTCGCCAGAATGAAAGGGGGACAACTCATATCGAGTTATATTTATTATAAAACCCAGGTTGTTAGTGTGTGTGTGTGTGTTCGTTTATATATGGAATCAGATTTCCTACATTTTTAACAAAACTTCACTTTTTTTTTGGCTGGTAGTGCTTCTTATTGTTTTGCACACTTTTTTCTTTATTTTTACATTCAGAATGCTTTAGAAATTCCATTTACAAGACAATTGTTTATAATAAAATTCTATTCAATCGGTAGATTCATAACGATTGAAAACAATGTTTTTGTTTGAGTTTGGGTTTGACCAATTCGTACCCCCCTCAAAAAAAAAAACTAATTAAGACATGCGTGTCCGTCAACCTTAAACAATAATCTTTGTCAATTTTATTTTTCAGTCTTTATGATAGTCGATACTTGATCTATCTCTTACTATTACATCCCCGGGCAACGCCGGGCTCTACTGCTAGTGATGAATAACAGTAACATCAGTGCCAGCATCACTGTGGACGGCGAACCACTGGAGGAAGTATCCAGCATCAAATACTTGGGAGCAACCTTGTCAAAAGATGGCGCCTATAACGCAGAAATCTGCACACGGATCGCCACAGCTACAGCAGCGATGGTCAGACTGGAAAGGATATGGAAGAACAGCATCATCTTCCAGACCAAATTCAAGCTCTACAAATCGCTGATCGTCTACATTATCTTGTATGGATGTGAGACTTGAACACTCCTGCCCGAGATAGGAAAAGGCTGCAGTCCTTCGATAAGAAATGTCAGAGAAAGCTCCTACGCATCTCCTACTGAGAGTACAAACCAACGACTATAAACGGAGCAAGGTCGAAAGCCTCGTGGGTCGACGGGAATTATTTTATTATTTTATTTTTCAGTCATTATGATGGTCGATACTTGATCTATCTCTCACTGTTACATCCCCCGGGCAACGCCGGGCTCTACTGCTAGTTTGGGATAAACTTATCCATATTCTTCACTTTTTCAATAGCTTTTAAATGCAGATAGACAGACATATCGGATGTTTCAAGTTCGGAATACTTCCTGGCTTTCTTTTTGACGTTTCATAACCAATGTAAGCAATTGGTCATTTCTTTTATGACTGAATTAAGTCTTCTTATTGGTCCACTTTCAAGGCTTGCATCTTCTGAATGAAATTACTGGAACCATCTCTATATTTATGTGACATTAAAAATACTAATGCCAGATGTGAAACTGGTGTTTTGTTGACATTTTTGCGGCGTTGTGGACTAATCTGAACTCGTATAATGTTAACAGTCGACATTGTTTAATCGTTATCGTTTTCTAGTGGTGACAAATAATATTTGTATGCAAAGAATCACCTGAAAACAAAATATCAAGGATTTGATTTGCTTAACGGCACAACAACACCTTATGGGTCATTTAATGCTGAAGTTTAATTTTCTTGCGAGCTTTGATTTAATTTGTTTATTTAACGGCATCTCGACACATTATGGGTCATTTAATGTCAAAATTTAATTTTCTTGGGAGATTTAAGTTGATTTGTTTGTTTAACGGCATATCGACACCTTATGGGTCATTTAATGTCGTAATTTAAATTTTGGGTTATTTTGATTTGATATGTTTGTTTGACAGCATATCAACACTTTATGGGTCATTTATTGTCGTAATTTAAATTCTTGGGTATTTTTATTTGATTTGTTTGTTTAACTGCATATCAACACCTTTTTGGGTCATTAAATGCCGAAGTTTAATTTTCTTGCGAGCTTTGATCTAATTGTTTGTTTAACGGCATCTTGACACATTATGGGTCATTTAATGCCAAAATTTAATTTTCTTGAGAGCTTTGAGTTGATTCGTTTGTTTATCAGCATATCAACTTGTTATGGGTCATTTAATGCTGAAATTTAATTTTCTTTGTCGCTTTAAAGTAATAAAAATATCATATACGTTATTCTGCTTTCAGAATTGAAGACATGGCAGATAATACTCAGCTTTTGTGCATATCCGGTCAGGTGCTCCTGCTATGCATCTCGAGATTTTTGATAAACCCAAAGAAAGATCAGTAATGTCATTGATCCTGACCTATCATCTCACCTTCAGTTACTTTGTCGCCGACGTGACGTGGCCTCCCTCTGTCTTCTTTACAGATTTTTTCATAGCAACTGCTCTGACGGTCTTTTTTCCCCTGCTGTCCGGAATACATGAATTTAAGCGTGCTACTAGATTGGCATCTAGATGCCACTCGTTTACTGTTGAAAAAGCTAAATGCAACCGCCACTTCTACTCCTACTTCCCGCCTTCAAAAATTTAAATGCAACATCAGCCGGCATCTTGTATTTTATTGAATCCCGTTCATCTTTTGTCTTTTCCTCCGTCTTCCCTATACTCAGTCTTCTTTTCGCTTTTAGCCTAAACCCTTGCGTAGTAGTGCCATCTTAGCCTTGCTCGGATGCGAAAATATATACATGTTTGTGTGAACATAATTAGTAGAGACGATGATATGATAGAATGTCGTACGCACAAAACTGAGAACTTGACCTTTTGACTTCTGACAAGTTTGCTTTTTTAGCGGTATATCAAAAACTTATGGGTCATTTAATACTGAAATTTGTGAGCATTAGTAATTACGTTTACGAAAATGTCTTACGGGTAAAATTTTTACTAGGAAAATGTATTACTGGTATTTTTACTATAAAATTATATTCTTATACTTTCATAGTATTTTGACCTCAGTTTGGGGGTTAACTTCTTGCCCAAACGTGCTTGCTACACGCCGTCGTCGCATTTCGTCTTGCGACAATCCAAGAATTTCATCTCTATTGTCACAATACAACAGGCCCAAATCGCGCCGTTCGACCATTTCCATGCCGTAGACGGGGACCGACAGATGTAGACGAGGCCCTCTTCCATCATTCCATGCTGGTCGTATGCAAGCTAGAACATCCGTTCAGCACTAGGTCAAGAGCACTGTTAGTCTTTGATTTTGTTAGACACTTTTTCATCAATAGGATTTTTTGCAACACTCTGGCGCAGGTTGAAATCCTCAAAGTATTTAGTATTGTTGTAGTTATTACTAACATTTTTGTCGAGATTTACAAACTCTACGTTTCGTTCAATTTCGCAAACCAGTCCATGAAATTTGAATAAGCTGATTTGTTTGGAAAATAATTTGACAAAAACCCTATGTCGCGGTTTAGAAATTTCTTTAATTCAATTTAATTTTAGAAAATTTCCTATTTTGATTTTCCCTTTTTAACAACGAAGACTAAATTCTCAGGATTTCTTACTTTTGAGCATGCAACATAAAACTGGCCATGTGTAAATATTTTTTTCCGGAGTTAAACCCCAATTTTTTTTAAGCTTTTGGACTTGTGACTAAAATCTTCCACGTTGATTCCGCGCTCTGTCTATGGTATTCTCAGCAAATTTCTGTGGAACCACGTTTCGATTGCCATAAGTCTTCTTTTTATTTGTTAAGGAATTTTTCAGCGTGTCGTGTGATTTATGTTACATTGTAGTTCAATAGTATTATCCTTGTTTCTAACGTATTTTTTCTGTTTCTTAGCTTAGTTTCCTGACATTAAGAAGAAAAGGTTTCGTGAAACAAGCGCTTCTCATTATTCTAAAAGTTTAGATCAGTTACATTATAGGAAAATATTCCCAATCTGACATATAAAACTTGGTCAGAAACGTTCTTTTCGCCCGAAGGTCAGTTTAAGTTATTCAATTTCTGTCGTTTTCAGGATAATTTGTCTCTTTATATTGCATTTAGTTATTTCGAGCAGGCTCATTTTACATGAACGATTTCGTTCTCCCTTTTTCGCTTGGTTTAATTCTGCTTATTAATCAACAGTATTTGTTGATGATAGTGTAAATCGACACTTACTCAGCCTTGCGAAATACTGTCTCATGACGGCGATTTCGGAAGTAGTAACTTATGTATGCGGGATTTTCCTGTGAAAATTGCCAGGGTGGCGTCATAGCAGCTTCACGGTTTGTGTAGAAACACTTGTTTTTTTATCAGAAAAGGTCGCACTAATTTTATATACTGTATTTCTTGTGCACATGACATTACGAACGAAAATTAAAGGAGAAAAAAGGGGTTGCATTTTAAACGTTTTCTGAAATTTTACTTGTTTACTTTCGCACAAATGCTCTGGGAAAGGCATGAAGCCATCTTTTTTCCATCGCCTGTTATCTATGGATTATTAGCAGCTTAGATTTCTTTCGTACAAATGCTCTGGGAAAGGCATGAAGCCATCTTTTTTCCATCGCCTGTTATCTATGGGTTAAACAGCAGCTTAGATTTCTTTAAACTTACGGCCATATCACGTCGAGACAGCGGTTACTGCAGGATCACTGAAGTTAAGCAACATCGAACATAGTCATTAACTAAATGGGTGACCGCTTGGTAATACTAGTTACTGTACACACTTGGATGTACGGGTGGTGTAATGAATACCAGCTCGGCATATGTATGTGCCCCTCACCAGTGAGGAACGATCTCACAGCTGAGTAATAATGGTCAATGAGACGAGCCTCGGTAACAACTGGGTAATCTTGAAGCACCCACAAGTAATTTACCAAGCTTGATTTAGTTTGGTGTGAGATCACATATAAGAGGCACACAGTGAGGACCGATCTCACAACTCGGTATTAATGGTCAACAAGACTCGACTCGTTAACGATTACTCGATCTTGGAGCATTTATAAGTGATTTAGTAAGCTTGGCTGAGTTTGGTGCAATGCTACATGTGTGTGGCTCCCCAGTGAGGATCGATCACACAACTCAGTAATAATGGCCAATGAGAGAGACTAACCTTGTTTCCTTAACAATTACCAGTCCCAGACTCGTCCTTTTGTCTTTGTCTCAGAATTTAAATGTGACTTAATTGCTCCCCCCCCCCGATTCAAACTTATAATCTTACCGTGTAACCCATCACGGGACTGAACTTAGTCGTGTTCCAATGACTTTACAAAGATTAAACAAAGCAGATTACTGAGAATGTGACGACAGCACATTTCTCCAACATTAATCATCGATTTTCTTTTCTTGAAATCATGCCGGACTTACAGATTTTAATGGAAACTGGTGTCATATTTAACACCCATTGGTGTAAATAAGAAAAAAAAAAAGAAGGTGTGTAGGTTAGGGGTAACTGAACAGGAAATCTATTTTTTAGGCTGTTAGAAAAAAAAAATCAACGTTTTCAATAAAGTATATTGATTGTAAATTAATTGGGCAGTTAATATCAGTCGTTAAAAGTAAATAGTTTAAGACTTCGGGTGAACGAGTGCAAAATGATTTTCCTCAATTTTAATAAATATGCATAATACTTACTGACGGTCACGAAGATTATGTTCGTATTGAATTCAGGGGAAGTTGAAAAAAAATGAAGGGGGATACGGTATTTTCTCGATACCTAGATTTTCTGTACTTCGATTATTCGGAGGTGAAATGAAGAGATAAATGGGAATCATCCGGGCATTTTTCAGTTATCCGAACTATTTTATTAGGAGTAGATAGGTTCTCCTATCGCCCGGTTCACACACCTTTCCCGTCTTTTGAAGAGGTTTAACCCTTGCTTCCTATTTAGGATTGTGTTTCCGGTTCCTTCTAAAGTCTACTTCAAATCTATACTTATAACGTCCACGTCTAAACTGTGAAAGATTATTTACTATTATGGGGTCCACCCTTTTCGGATATAATGGACTCGTCCTGCTTCCATAAAATAGCCACAGTCAGGCAGAGAAGGGGGGTCGTACAGGAGTCGTACAGAAGTCGTACATGAGTCGTCTGTGAGTGTCGGATGGAGTGAAGTAACCTCTTGTAGAAGTCAATTACAAGCACGTAGACTCTAAGGAAGTCCTACTTCGAGACTGTATATATCTATCTGTATTTGCTACTAACCGGCGTTCCTGGATTTTACTAACAGCATTACCTTTTGTATTTTGTGTAAATACATTTAATTTCTTAGCTTAAATACTTGCGTTTGTCATTTATTGGATACCTATTTTTCACGCGGGATCCACAACATTTACTATTCATTTTTTTAATTTTTTCATCAATAGGAGTAGATAGGTTCACCTATCGCCCGGTTCGCACCTCTTTACCGTCTTTTGAACAGGAGTAGAGGTTTGTCCTTTCTTTCCTCTTTAGGATTGTGTTTTCGGTTCCTTTTGAAGTCTACTTTAATTCTATACTTCTAATGTCTCCGCCTAAGCTCTGAAATTTTGTTTACTATTATTTTTCTAATTTTTCCTCAATATGAGTAGATAGGTTCACCTATCGCCCGATTAACACCATTTACCGTCTTTTGAACAGAAGTAGAGGTCTAACCCTTGCTTCCTGTTTAGCATTGTGTTTCCGGGTCCTTTTAAAGTTTACTTCAACTCTATACGTCTAACGTCCACGTCTAAACTGTGAAACATTATTTACTATTTATTTTTTCCTCAATACGAATAGATAGGTTTACCTATTGCCCGATTCAAAATCCTTTCCCGTCTTTTAAACAGAAGCAGATGTTTAACCCTTGTTTCACGTTTAGGATTAGGTTTCTGGTTCCTTCTCTTGAATTTTTCTCATTATTTTTCACTCCCAGAAACCCTCTTATGTCTTAGGGGCATTATCGTTTTTGGGGGGTGAAATTAAAAAAAAAAAAAAATAAATACCCGTTTTAATATTTCATCTCAAACAAACGTTTTGAGAATTGTTATGGGACCTTACCCATAATAACATAATGGACTAGCCCATACTGCGCCTTAAGAGGAAGCAGAGAGTTCCGTCTGAAGTCTGGAGTTCCGTCTGAAGTCTGGAGTGAAGTCCGTCAGAAGTCTGTCAGTCAGTCAGAGCGAGCGAGTCAGTCAGTCGAGTCAGAGGCAGTCCGAAACAGTGTCGCGTTCAGACAATTACTACTAAACCTGATTGTTCGTACTAACACTTCTACTTCTCTGTATATATTTATGTTTGTAATATATCTGTGTTATTCCATACCTGTGTTCGAGTTCTTCTTTATTGGTTCTACCTTGGACTATCACCGTGGTACAAGGAACCGGACCATAACAAGAATTTAGAAAACCATACTAAAATGTTCGATTCGTTTTAACTTTCTTTTTGATTTCATAGAAATGACATAAACAGCATTCTGTAACTATTGGACAGAAAGTGTTGAAGGGGATGAATAGGGTAAGGATACTACTCATATTGACGTTAAACAGCCTCAATGTCCAATTTCAAAGATCGACATAGCCCCGTCTGGGGATGCACTCTGCCCGGTGGGAGAAAGCTTAACCAGTCCAGCTGAAGACGAATCTCCAACTGCAGACCGCAGACCACACATACAGCATTCACTACTGTATTTATGAGAATGGGGGCATACTCATTATCGTCCGCACATATGCTACAACACTTGGGGAATACCCTGCCGACTCTACGCTTTCCAGCCAGCTTTAATCTAGAAAAATTTAAATAAAATATTAATCGCTACCTACTGTCCTCCTGATTACTCTTTTCCCTCCCTGCTCATTATTAATGTTTCTGTTCCTTGTTCTTTCATACCCTGAACCCCTTGTGCCTTAGTGGCTTTATTACCTTGCATGGGGTGATACTAATTAAAAAAAAAAGTTAAAAAATAGCCGTTTTTTTTTTTTAGTTTTTTCCTGTCAACTTTATTGAAAAATATACGTATGATTTATTTTCTTTATTTTCCCACATTTTTCTGGTAATTTCATAATCTTAACCACTAACAACTTTTTATGTAAAATCAGTTCCAGATGATGTTAGAAATCAAAATAATAATACAAGCCTCTCGGGAAAAACGTATCCGACCCCGTTTTATACGGGGTCTACGGAGAATTTTGGACTGAGCCTACGGGCTCGGGAACCCCACATTAAATTCGGCCTTGTGCCACATGTGACTGCGTGGGGCAGTTGGTAGATACCATCTGCGGTCTGCAGTTGGAGATTCATTGTGGAATTCACTTGTCTCACTTCTAGCAGTTGACTACTTCTACGCGCCGCTGACGAATCTTATAGGCGTTCTTCTTGTCCTATCGTTCATTACCAACCTTCGTGTGATTATTCTATTCAGCAACCTTCCCTTGGTTACAACAACAAGCGAGAAGTGCGAGAAAAAAATAACTATGTTTTTAATTTTTTAACCTAAGCAATCATTTTGTGCTAACAGGACACTTAATAATAATGCTAGTTGGGATAAAAACGATCTTGAAAAAAAATCAACGTCCAGAAAATAGTTTTCGAGATAAAGCATTTCCAAAACAGAAACTATGATGTGGAATTGGAATGAAAGCAGTGATGGCGCCTACCGCGAATCCATTATAAAAATCAGAATGTGGAAGTAGAAATAAGTAAACACTTCAAATGTAGTATAAGAAATATAGAAATTAAATATAGAATAGTCTGTTCTTGTTGTCGTTTCGCCCAACACCGGAAATTGCTACAAAACCAAAACATTAACATGAAAACTCAAGTCATGTTCTTAAATAGTCTCGTTAGCTGGTGACTTTCATATGGACATCATGCATAGCTCCAAGTTCATTAAAATTTATCTAATATGTCAGCTGCATAGAACCGTTTTTTCAGATCAACGATTAAAAATGGCTTCTAATGAATGAAAACTGTAGTTCTTCGCGCGGGCCACCCTTATTTGAATCTCGTGGACTGGCGATACATAATCACGAATTGAGAACTGCAGCAGATAATATGAGATATCATTGGAGGACTAGCAACTACTAAAATGTATAGCACGTGCAACTCGAAGAGAAAATAATGACATAACGAAGATGTTGAAGTTCCACATTACTTCGAATAAAAGGTTAGGAAGGAAACCCTCATCAGTGCTGGAAAGAGCAATGATAGTTACTGGATTTGAGAAACCTATTCTTCAGAAAAAAAAATTAAGAGAAAGATTTTTATTGATTTTAACCAACAGCAGTACTGGCTGCTCGGTCAATGAATATCGAATGTTTCCTTATAAGGAAACGGCTAATGTTACCATTAATTTTACCATTGTGTGATTCTACTATTAAATCTATTTTTTATGTTACATAATGCGAAGGCCAGGGTTATAATGGTCAGCGATTGCTGCGTGGGCGTGGTATTCTGACAGTGATGGATTATCTTTGTCTGGGTTTTGGATATAAGTTCAAAAAGGTGCGAATTCAACAGAGGGACGCACGAATTTTGAAGCTTCGATCAGATCCAGGTTGAGCGACCGGCTAAGACAAACCCCGTCGGACGCTCAGCCAATGTGCGACATGCGTTCCCGTAACGTCATTCCTCCCGCTGCGTCTTAGAATCCAAGCTGCCACGTCTACCCACCTCTTCTAATAAAAAAAAACGAATATGAAAAAGAAATCATCCTTTTGCTGATATCATTTGATGTAGTGGGATCCACATACGACCCAGAACGCAACAAGAAGATCAATTATAATTCTTATAGTAAACGTTCATGCCCTGATTGAGACGTGAGAGACTATTTTGTAGGCTACATTTGGAGAGCTGAGATATTTGTGTTCATATTGGCCATGTTTGTGTGCTTCTATTATTAAATATCTTGTAATTAATGAAGACCAGTTATTACTTTTTGACCAGCCTTCCCACACAATTTACGCCTTTGTGTTTTCATCTTCTTTGCTTATCGTCGAAATTAATAAATCCACAACGCTTTTTAGTGAATAAGATTGTAAACGTTTGATATAACGTTACTGGGTTTGTTAATCATTTACATGACGTCAGAGTTTTCTCTCACCGCTTCAACCTTAACTAATATCATTGTATTGTCCAAAAGAATATCAGATTTCCTTAATCAAATTTTTAGCTGACACACCTCGTTAATCAAATTAAAATAATATATTAATTGCACTATAGCAAGGGGAAGAAAGAAAACAAGTAAAGAACAACAAAAAATGTGACGCCGAAATCCGAAGTGGCGTTTGAGGCTTAAAAAATTCCTTCCAAAAACGAAACAAATATTAGAAACGAGTAAATTTCTATAGAAGCAAAGAAAATACGGAAGTAAATGGTGGCCAAAATTCCTCCAGATGAAGAAAAAGACGAGGCAACAAAGATGTGGTTCTACTGAATGATGCTGAGAATACTCACTGACCGAAATTCATGTTCCCGTACGATCAACGACGTTAAGCCATTTAAATTCGGAGATCGTACAGGAACCGTAGTTTCAACGTAATATGGCCGTAACGATAATATAGCATTTGGAATGTAGCAAGGGGTTCGGTCGAAGATGCGAGATACTAATTGGAGACGTCAGAATCAAATCTTATAACAGACGACGGAATATGTGACAATAATCCGAAAACGTAGAAGTTTAGCGAAAGATGCTTTCCAGAAGTTCAGCAAAGTATTAAGAAACAGAAAATATTTCTCAGAAAGTCAAAAAAAAAAAAAAAAAAGGAGTATTATGTATCTATGTAACATCAATCCTCCTATATATCAGTGAACGCTGGACATTTTCCTCAAAGATGAAGAAGAGACTTGCGGCAATGGATATGTAGTTAAACAGAAGGATGGTGAGAATACGATGGACGGATCACTTGAGCAACGAGGAAGTTCTAAGGGAAATGGAAACAAAAATGATACCTTTACTTAGAATCAAAACAAAAAAAAAATTCTAGGGCACATAATGAGAAAAGCTGGCTTGGAGAATTTGACACTCACAAAACATACTGCAAGAGGAAACACTGATTGCGCTAGAAAGTAAAGCAAGTTGTGGAGGGCTATCATCACTCAGGCTTCAAAGGGACACGTTGCATGAATGTACACTAGTAAATCTGTCTGAGAGACAAGCTCGTTAACCATTACGCTATTTTTTTTTTTACTCAGCTTAGTTTAATGTGGAAAACGGCCATAGTAGGGAAAAGCCTACTGAAGGTATTATTAGTTTGAAAGAAACCCAGTGGCGGATTAGTCAGGGTGTCAGCTTACCCGATGGCAAGTGGGCCCCTGATTGGGTGAGCTCCCTATATCAAATAAAAATGTTTTAAAGAAACAAACGCAGACAACTTTTAGTAATAAAAAGGAATAAGAATTTTATAAAGTCCTCTGCACACTATCAGTTACTCAAGTCCAATGTGAGAGGACATTTTCAAAGCTAAACATCATAAAGACAAAGTTAAAGGGTACTTCGACGTGATGCAATGGTTCACAAGCTGGTCTGGCTAGATCACTTATGACTGAATAGTGAGTTCCATCCTCATTGGGTGCTCCATACTTTCGGCCTTCTGCCACAATTGAGCTACGCTTGGTAAATAGTTTTATGAGCACTTCGACCGGGTGGATTGGTTAGCAAGCTTGTTTCACTCGAACAATTACAACTGTGTAGTAAGTTCGATCCTCATTGGGTGCTCCGCACTTTCGGCCTTGTGCCACATCTAAGACACATTTAGAAAATCACCTAGGTTAGCTCGACATGGTTAGTGAGCTTGTCTAATGAGAACAATTACAAATGATTAGTGAATTCGATCTTCACTGTGTGCCCTATACTTTCGGCCTTGTGCCACATCTTAGTTTAAAAAATTAGGTGTCTGAGGAGAATTTGTAACCATACATGTTGTTATCCATTGAAAAGGAATTTGCTAGATGAATTGGATGCAAAGGCAATTCTTGGCAGTTTCGAACAATCATTTTTCATGTGAATATTATTGTTGCTTGTTAGATTTTTGTTGTTGACATATTTCAAAGAGACGTAACATTTTCTTTGTTAGGTTGTTTTTAGCAGGTATTATTTTTCCTCTATAATTGAGAGACGCAGGAGACACAATAATAACAACAACTGAATTAATCCGTTCTTTTAAGATAACAATATAGAATCCACTTAGTCTAACTTGTTGCCGGACTAATTCGCTGGTCGTAAACTGTCAATTAGAAGAAACTTTCTTACTTATAATGAGTGATGCGGTCAGAAAGACTTCATCACAATTACCAAAACTGGTGATTGCTGCCCCAGGGGCTGATAGTAATCTTAGCTTAGTACTGAAAAAATTAGCGAGAATTTAAGAAGCAAGGTCATTCAGCTTAACCCGGGTAAAAAAAAAAATATATTTTTAACGCCATGTCCATCCAGGTTTTATGCGATTATGGCTCCACAGAAATTCCTTTTCTTTTATATATGTAAATTGCCATGACTTATGAATGATAGTGGCGTGTCCCCCGTGGCTTTCTCAACGGTTTTTGAATTAAAGATTTGTCCTTGTCATGGGTTGGCTGCCACCCAAAGCTAGAGAGTACAGTTTTTCTCTGCTATTTAACCTATAGAAGAAAATCGATTCTTGCCTTTCCTCGGGTTAATAGTGCGAAGTGAACACAGAAGACGAGTTCGAAATGTGAATCCGGATTGACGAGTCCACTTTATCGCCGTAAGCCATACCACCCGCACATTCAAGCCTGGTATTCCCAAGCGGTTACCCATCTAGGTACTGACCAGGATCGACGTTGCTTAGCTTCGATAATCGTACGAGAATCGACGTTTCAACGTGATATCGCCGTAAGCCATAGCACCCACACAACCAAGCAAACTGCATTTGATATTCTCAAGCGGTCACCCATCTACTGACCAGGTTCGACGTTGCTTAACTTCGGCGATCGTACGGGACTCGGTGTTTCAACGTGATATCGCCGTAAACCATACCACCCGCACAACCAAGCTTACCGCACCTGGTAATTCTCAAGCGGTCACCCATCTAAGTACTGACCAGGCTTGACGTTGCTTAACTTCAGTGACCGTACGGGAATTGGTGTTATAAGCTATATCAACCAAGGTCACCACTATTGGTATTCCCAAGCGGTCAGCCATCAAAGTACTGACAAGGCCATATTAATGATGGCCTTCTATATTCATTAATGCTCAACGTAAAATCTAGTACAGTGGTACCTCGGTTTTCGAATTTAATTCGTTCCTGAAGGCTGTTCGTGAACCGAAAATTTCGAAAACTGAAACATTTTTCCCATAAGAATCAATGTAAAATGGATTAATCCGTTCCTGGATCCCGGATGATTGCTTATTCAAACATTTACAACAGTATTTTGTGTACAGGTTTATACACAAAAACCAATGAAAATCATTAGATCGAAGAAAAGATAATCACAACTGAATACAGAATAAAGCCGCATATAAATAAATATGGCAATTCTATTCATCCTTACTTGTGCTGAGAAGTTTTGCTGACACAAGTGGAGGGTTGGGGGATGTGGGAAGAAAGGGATGTTATTGTTTGGAAGGGGTACCCCCCATCTCTTGGATTTTCTGTTTCTTGCTAGCAGATTTTGCCTGGGATACACCAGGCCTCTTTTTCGCCCCAAATCCTTTCTATTGATACTTGCTTTTGCGTCTGTTTCACAATGTAACGGAAGTGAGTGATAGCACTGTCATTGAAAATAAGAGCACTAGGCACATAGCCGTTTCCCACCTGCACAAAAATATTACAGAAGTGAGATATAGCACTGTCATTGAAAATGTTACTGACATGGCTTGCTATTGTCTTATCAATGTGATACAATTCAACAAAATTTTTTCACTTCACTCCATTTTCCACACATTTCTTTAATAAGATCACTAGTCACATACCCTCTTCCCACCTGTGCAACATAACACAACACAAGATCTACCAGCAAAAATCAGACAATAGTTCTTAGTGTGCGGGCTGAGACAAGACTGGCGCCGATCACGTCACACGTTCAGTCACTCAGTGATCACGTGCTGCCCAAGTGATGTAGTTGGCTTGTTCGTCAACCGAGTTATGGTAGGACAAACGGGGCAAATTTTAGTTCGAAATTTTTCTTCGACAACCGATTTGTTCGAAAAGGGAGCCGTTCGACAATCGAAGTTACATGCATTATTTAAAAAACAGAATAGAATCTGATATAAATTATAGGTTAATAAAAAAAATCGGCATAAATTATAGGTTTATATTTATAACTAATTAATGTTTACCGTTTCATTTTTGAGTTATCTTCTTAATCATCTACTCTCCGACCATCATCGCCCCATATTTGCTATGATGATGAACATTACTGACAAACGACTGTAAGATCCGCATTAGAATCACTCTAGAGCCATCGTTCTCAGATGTTTACCCTATTTATCTAACATTTTGGCGTAAGGCTATAACAAACGGGCATGCAATGAAGTTCGGCGAGACTAGCATGCTAACCATTCTTCTTGTCTATTTACTAAGTGTAGCTTATTTGTGGGTAGAACCATAATAACTGAGGTAGTCTGTCCTATTAGATCGGTTAATGATTAAAAATGGATAGCTTAAAATCAGGGAGCTCAACGTGACGACTGATAGATTTTCTTATTCATATAAAATAATGAAAAAAAAAAAAATAAAAATAACGAGATCAGAATAATGTATTATGCTTTTAGAGATTCGGTCGAGAAGAGAACAAACGAAATCGAATATAAAGTGAACGCGAAATTCGAGACGCAAATTATCATGGAAATGGAATTTCAATCAATTCACTGTCAGATTTGATTGGGCACTTGGCTAAAAAAGATGGATTGAAAGGTTAACGAGCCTAAATTAACACCCAGGTACTGTTTAGAGTGCAAAGGATTTGACTTGGACAATGAGACTGACTTCAAGCTTAGGAGAATTATACACGGCTAATTGGTCTGCGAATACGTGTATAAACAAATTAAAGGGGATAATGGTTGTGTGTGTTTATTTTTTTAGTTTTATTTGGAATAATCATGACCGTGTTAGAAATTGTCAAAAGTAGCAAAGACATTGTTTTATTTCTTTTATATGTCGTGTCCCTTCAGGATGTGGGTGATCATAACGCCCTGTTTCCTTTAGCTCGACGCGACAGGAAATTTTTTTTTACCACAGCACTTTGTCGCCGCTCTGCCACCCATTTGCACAAACTTGCTATTCGGTGTTTCCCGCTTGCCTTCAATATGACTAGTGAGTGTTAAATTCACCAAACCGTTTTTCTTCATTTTGTGACCCAGAAATTGATGGCTATATAGATTAAAGACAGGTTCAACATAACAACATAATTTTTATAAAAAATATCCAAAAGAGTATTCCAGTAATTTTTAACTTGATGTTTTGCATCGTAAGAAGGGCGATCTTAGGCCTTTGTGCCTGACAAAAAAGTAAAAAAAAAAAAAAAGCAAAGAAAAAAACGTAGTGTCAGGAGGACAGTTTTTCCCTTGACACCGTTATTATTTTAACTACCTTCACTCCTTGTCAATGTTTATAGTTTTAAAAAGCGATGATTAAAACTGTGAATTTTACTAAATTTTTACTACGTTAATAAAAACACCGATTAAAATAAAAAAAAATAACTAAATAAGATAAGAAATAAAAAAAATAAAAAAGAATAAAAGTAAAAATAAAAATAAATAAAAACAAGCAAAATAATTTAACCCAAATAAATAAATAAACAAATAAACGACTTTCGGTAAAATAACCGCCAAAATAGACAACCCACAATGCACCACTGACCCGTATATATATAAATAGCCGATAAAAATAACAGCACTCGTGGCCTGACGATTGCATCTAGCATGAAACAGACTGTCGCCTCTAAGTGTTGACTTCTATGTTCACTTTTATATATATATATATATATATATATATATATATATATATATATATATATATATATATGAAAAATGAGTAAAATTTGTCACTTAGCTGATTGTTGTTACCTTCAGCATCCCGACTGCAGAGTTTCGTGGACGGACCTGTTCGTCCACTCTTCAGGGTGTAAATATGGACATTTACATATACTGTATCCCTGATATTGTGCACTTTAAACCATAAATATAGCATACCTTAAAACAATATTTTATCACACACACACACACACACACACACACACACACACACACACACACACACACACACATATATATAGGCAAAAATCCGTGGGCAAGTAATCCAAGTAGATCCTAATAATATAAAAAATTAAAAATAATTCACAAAAGAGAGCTCACTATATTTGTTATAGAGCATATAATTGAATTACATAAAAAGTAAACTCTATTCACCCATTCAGATGGACATTTCACCCCGGTATATTCTCCCTGGGGCTTGTCAATGCAAAAACATTGGTTAAAAAAAAAGCAAACTAACAAACGTTTTTGCATTGACAAGCCCCAGAGAGAATATTCCGGGGTGAAATAGCCACCTGTGATAGAGTTTCATTTTTATGTAATTCATATATATATATATATATATATATATATATATATATATATATATATTAGCATATTGGCCTTTTAGTGTTGAATTAGTTAACTGTAACCGCTACTTCTACTCTAACCGTTTCTTTTCTCGCACTTCCCAACTGTGGAACTTCCTTTTTTCCCTTGCTTTCCTGATAACAAAAATTAATCTGATCTTCAAATACAACGTCAAGCGCCATCTTCTTGAATCCCGTTCAGCCTTTATCCTTTCCTCAGTCCCCACTATATCCAGTCTTTTCTCTCACCTGCACTCTCTGTAACCCCCTATGTACTAGTGGTATTATCGACCTGCTTAGGGTGGAATGTTTAAAAAAGAATATGTATATGTTTTGTGTACGTTTTATGTTAGGTTAGTATACATAAAGTTATTGTTGGCGCCATTATAAATTGATATCTTTCTATATCTTTCTATATTCTATTTTGATCTCTAGGAAAGATCTTATTTCTCCGGTGCCCACTCACCCACCACAAATTGGATTGTTTATATACTCTTGGCTGCAGAGCTGAATTGGCTTTGTTCAAGTCAAAGACAATTATTTCGAAACATCATCGATCTAAAATCTTTCCTTTCCTTCCGATTTTGAACTCGACCTGATATACATTCATCACAGTTAAAGACCACAAAGCAAATGTTCTAAACAACCCTCGATACTGATTTCTCAGTCAGCAAAAAACTTCCTTGATAGAGCATGCAAATACATGAAAAATGCTCTAGCAATTAACCAGTGGCACAAAACACCTGAAGCGATAGATTGGTTTTCTAACATAAAAGGGAAGAATGAATTCATTCAATTCGATCTTTGTGTCTTTTACTGTCCATCACCGAGAATCTGCTAATGCCTGCCATAAATTTAGCAAAAGATTACTGTTCTATTAGCGATCGCGAAATAAAAATCATAAAGCAGGTATAAAGAATTATACTATTCCATAATGGTTCTATGTGAACCAAAAGAAGTAGCCCATAATTTAGTATTGCTATAGCCGTGAGCGTATGATTCAACGAGGGCATGATAAATTGTTGGAATTATTGTGACGACTTAAATTCATTTTCGACATCAAGGACACCGGGCTCTATAGAGATAACTGTAATTCTTCTTTGTAAAACTAGCCAACGAAATATAGACCGATTGAGAAAGAGACAGATAAGATATTTTAAAGATTCTGAAGTAAATATTACCGCCATCATCAATGCAAAAGTGATCAACTCTCTCGATGTAAACTTAGACCTGAATAATGGTTACTCTAAACCATAGAGAAAAGCTAGATACGTTAGTAATGATTCAAACAGCCACCACCATCACAAAAGTTTAGATATTTTACATAAATTAGTCCAAGAAAAATTTAGGAAAAATAATGTTAACATCAGCTATAGCTGCGTTACTAACATAAACAAATCTATTCCCCATCAGGACAACATTATATTGAACAAATATATTTCCAACAAAGACAACATAATTTTTCTAAAAATAAATGCAACTGCCGAAAAATATGATCCGTTCCTTAAACGGTCAATGTATGACCGATAATACAGTGTATCAAGCGAGTATACGTTCCGGTAACGATGTTAAATTTTAATTTTGGTTCTACTGAAAATCCTTGGAAATTTCGTTTCTACCATCATCGAATGACTTAAGGTAATATAAAACACAGAAACAGCACTGATCTCTTTAAATATTTCTAGCAATTAAAAGATACCAGTAGTACAACTTCTATTAACTTCTATTAAAGTAAGAGACAAATCTTTTAACGGAAAAGGAAATAAATGTAAGCTATGTCTGTTTGGAAGACTGGTTATCTTAAAACACTTAAAAACCCGAGCTTATTAAACAAGAGAAATGAATTGGTTGTTACATGTAGGCATAAAAATAAATATCTGCTTAAATACGTTGATGCTGATTAATTTTTAATGTAAATTACAGTTGAGTTTTTTTATGTAAATTACTGTTTATTTTTTAATATAAATTACTGTTTTTTTTTACATAAAAACAAGTAATATCCCCTTAATTATAAATGATTATTCGCAACAAAAATAATTTTTAATTTTTTTACATACATATACAAATCCCTTTTATTTTAATTGCCAAATATAATTTAAAAAATTAAAGAACTATAATCGCAGTATTATATATAACTGCACCAGTATTGCGATAGCACACACACACACACACACACACACACACACACACACACACACACACACACACATATATATATATATATATATATATATATATATTATTCCAATTACGTGACGGATAGTCCATACTCAGCACATGAAGATTGGTGTTTGTGCATGAAACCCGAGCTAGCGGTGAGGATAATATATATATATATATATATATATATATATATATATATATATATATATATATATATAATTCAACACGTTTCATTGAATCATATAGACATATTGTGTGCATTTATTTTGACACTGATTCTTTCCAGTTCTCAAATCAATATCTTGATGTTAAGATGAAATTCATCACGGAAGGCGCCGTAATTTTTTTGCTAACCAAGTATTTTCGATCTTTTCCAACATCACCTTCTGGGGTAAATTACAAAGTCAAATTTATTGTAACTGCATTCTGCTGCATTCAACAAGTATTTTCCTGTATTGTGAAGGTGGATAGGAATATTGGGCAATATAACTTGTATCTGACAGATGAAGTGTAAGACGTATTGATACGTTACATAATTTAGAATATTTGTATATCCAACTTAACTATTCGCAATGATTCTTCCCTGTTAGCTATTTGCAAAAAAAAAAAAAAAACAAAAAAAAAACAACATAGTTTACAAATTCAAGTGCCCTTTGGGAGATTGTATCTCCAATGGATCAAATAATATTTATGTTGGTCACACCACAAAATCGCTCTCACGGCGCTTAACTCTACATTTAAATGATAACTTTAACATTTTTAGACATTTAAAACAACATGTCTGCCCACGTACTCAATTCCGGAAAACACAACTATACTTGACAACACAACTATACTTGAACACAATAAACAAAAATTAAAAATTCTTGAAGCTATATACATAAAACAGTTGAAACCTAACCTGAACAAAATAAACTATGACATCCCCACAAATATTCTTAAATGCCTATAATTTCTAACAGAAGCTATTGGTTTATACCGAAGGCTTCACATACTTAATACTTCTCGTTTTTCACTCTCGCGTGTTCATGTGTGACGTCACGAGCTGCGACGCGATTTTCGCTTCCGCGTCTCGTATATACAAGTTTGTCGTTACTTTGAAATTTTCAAGCAGCAAGGGCAGACTATTATTGTGGTTTCGTCTGTGTGTTGTTTGATTTATTGAAATTGTCATCTTTGATAATGGCTTATATAAGTCGAAAGCTTAGATTGGATTTAAACATGTATCAATATGGTGATTTCCTTTCGTCTTTCAACGATAATGCGATTAAGCTTATCAGACAATATGAAAGGAACTTACTCAAAATAGACAAAACCTGTCAATAATATTGAATGAAACCTGCATTAATATATATATATATATATATATATATATATATATATGAGATGAAGTCCTGGGTATGACGATGAATTACACCCGACAGCAAGGTCTCTGATCGGGAGCGTGGAGGTTTTGATGAGTGTGGAACTACCTCCTAATTGCTGCTGTTCCCGGGTCTATTATGACCTGGGTGGTAACTCCTGTTAGGGTCCCAGCTATGGGGAAATAGTGAAGTTCAAACACAATTCAAATACTAGGAAAGTATAAAAATATATTTTTATAATAAAATTACAAAGAATACATTTTTAAAGCAAAATGATCAGCAATAAATTTTATACCAAAATAACCAGCAATTTTAAAAGTAGAATTACTAACGTGCTGTTAGTAATGATAATAACACGACCAACAATACATTTTTATAGTAAAATGACTAGAAATAATTTTTTATAAAAAATACCAGCAATACATACTATATATTTTAAAAAAAAACTGAATGTAAAATTATGCAAAACTAAACGTAGTTGAAGCCATAAAACTGCATATTTGCGGTCTTATCTCACATCTAAGCGACGCTTGCTAAGTATTACATACAGTTTCTATTACATACAGTTTCGTCAGCCCTATCTAACTCACAAGGCTTGGGTCATCTCGTGGTAGTATTTTTCAGGGGCTTTCCAACCGAGTCCAAGTCTTGGATTGTCTTTCCAGGCCGATGTAATCAACTCCCGAACAATTCGACCATCCGGAGATTCGAACGCGTGCCGTATAGTCGGAACGGTAACGTGAAAGTTAATTAATTAATAATAAAAGTGCTTCATTTCAAGATTCAAAATAATTTTTAATAGAAAACCGATTTGGATGAAATTTTCATTTGCATTAAGTTGGATTTTTCTGGATTTGAATCCCTAGGTGTTTCGCAATGGAATCTTTTTTGTTCTTTATGCTGTTTTAATTCCTGGAGAGAATTCAAAGCAGAAATTCGTGATGAAAGCCGGCGAGATGATGAAAAGAATGCCTAAAGTTTAATAAGGACAATAACTCATTTCCATTTCAAAAAAAAAAAAAAATTAACGTTAAGCATTTTCATAAAATAAAAATAAAAAAACTATCGAATTATATATATAAAAAAAAAAATCAAAAGCTTTCACCGAATATTCCTTTTGAAATAATAAGTTTGCAAGATTGTTTTCTGACACAAGTTTCCATATTTTTTTCTTCGTCTTACGGTTGTTTTTCATCATCTCATATCGTATGTTTTTTCTTCATCAGTATTTATATGCAGGTTACTTTAACGGTCGTGCAGTCATTTATATATTCTTTTCTCTCCCCCTCCCCACTTCGGTCAAGTAGGTACCACTTAGAAGCCCTGACCTCAAAGAACCTATTCACTGGCCATAAAACAAAAAACTCTTGAAGGAAACTCTTAGAAAGTGGAAAAAGTACTAAAACTAACTCACAAGGCTTGGGCCATCTCGTAGTAGGATTTTTTAGGCGCTTCCCAATAAATATTTCGAAGAGGATCGCCTGACACACTCGTGTGTCCCGACACGGCTATTGAGAATCACTGAGAAACAAGTGACACTATATATATATATATATATATATATATATATATATATATATATATATATATATATATGCGTGTATTTCGGCAGCATGTTTTCAATCAGACATCAATACCTGATGATGACATTATGCTATGTCGAAAGTACTTGGAATAAATAGATATGAGCTAGCACGGTGTTTTCCTCTAGCCATTTAATAACCGCACAAAAAAAAGCTTATTCGCCAATATGAAAGGATTTTATCGAAAATAAGTAGACAGTACATGACTAAATTATTTAACGAAACCTGTCTGAATATATATATATATATATATATATATATATATATATATATATATATATATATATATATATATTTCAATTAAAAAAAATTAAAAACGACATTTTCTAGGTTTTCATGTCCCACATTGTTTCAACTTCGGTTTAGTTAATCTGAAATAGCCTGGTCGTTTATTATTCGAAGGGGATTAGTGGATCATGGATTAGTGAACCTGGGTACTTTCAATGCATTTAATTATATTCAATTAAAAAAAAATTAAAACGACATTTTCTAGGTAAAAAGTATGGTTGATTCGTTTTTACGGCTTATCAACTCTTTTCAGGTTATTTAAATCCAGATAAAATTTTTACATTGTAAGATTTCTTTTTTTTTTGTTTTTGGTGTGAGAATGGTTTAGAGTCTTACTAATTAACCCATAGCTGGGTGGGAGGTGGTGAAGTGGTGGATTCATGCCTTTCCCATTTGTGTGTAAGAGAATATACCAAATCCAACGGGAATTCGAACTCAGATCTGTTCTTTTGCATGTTGTAAACATTTCTTCATCTGTGTGATTGTCCAATTCGTTAAAAAGTTCATTCAGAGTTGCAATTATCCATTATACCGTCCGCACATCCACACTTACAGCATCTGGTATTCTCAAACTGTCACCTATCTAGGTACTGGCCAGGTTCGACGTTGCTTAATAACGGTGATCTTATGGGAAACTGGTATTTCAACTCATTTTTGACGTGGTCGTTCTTCATCTGAGTGCAGGTAGAATAAAATGGAAAAATAAAGTTCATAACATTTTTCTGTTGAAACAAATAACATTCACTGAACAATTATATAACATTGTAGTTTCTGTTGCTTCAAGGATGGAGTCCAATTCACTGTTTGATAATGTGATGATTTTTGCAATCTGAGAGGAATTGTCCAGCATTCACTGTATAGGAGGACTGATGATTCTCAAAGTATCAAAACATTAATGATTATTACAACTTCAATAAGCTTTATTCTCTTGTCCAGTAACTGGTAGGAGAACTGATATTATACCAACAGTTCCTCTTTTCATTGTTTCTGAAGAAAAATTCACTGCCATATAGGAGAACTGATATTAATAACAGTTCAAATTTCTGTTGGTTCTTCAAAAGTGTATTAAGAATTCACCATGGATCAATATTATATGTTCAGTACAAGCATCTGTGTGGAATTGTCCAGCATTCAAAAGAACTGATATTATACAACATTTTTTCTTTGTTTCTGTTGCTTCAAGACTTCTTCATCTGTGTGGAGATTGTCCAGCATTCACTGCCATATAGGAGAACTGATATTATATAACAGTTCAGTACTCTTTTCTTTGTTTCTGTTGCTTCAAGACTTCTTCATCTGTGTGGAGATTGTCCAGCATTCACTGCCATATTATATAACAGTTCAGTACTCTTACTTTTGTTCTGAAGACTGATATTCACTGCCATATAGGACAGTTCAGTACTCTTTTCTTTGTTTCTGTTGCTTCAAGACTTCTTTCTGTTTCTGTTGCTTCATTCACTGTCTGTTGCTTCAAGACTTCTTCATCTGTCTTGTCATCTGCCATATAGGAGGAGATATTACATAACAGTTCAGTATTTTTCTTTGTTTCTGTTGCTTCATATCTGGAGAGCATTCACTGCCATTAGGAGAACTGATATTATTTAACAGTTCAGTACTCATTTTCTTTTCTTTGTTTCTGTTGTCCAGCATTCACTGCCATATAGGAGAACTGATATTATATAACAGTTCAGTACTCTTTGCTTCAAGTCTTCCATTCACTGAGAGGATATTATTGTTCCAAAGACTTCTTCATCTGTGTGGGAGATTGTCCAGCATTCACTGCCATATAGGAGAACTGATATTATATAACAGTTCAGATAAGACTTCTTCATCTGTGAGGAGATTGTCCAGCATTCACTGCCATATCAGTTCAGTACTCTTTTCTTTGTTTCTGTTGTTTCAAGAGGAGATTGTCCAGCATTCACTGCTCTTCTTCATCTGTTTCTGAGGAGATTGTCCAGCATTCACTGCCATATAGGAGGACTGATATTACATAACAGTTCAGTACTCTTTTCTTTGTTTCTGTTGCTTCAAGACTTCTTCATCTGTGTGGAGATTGTCCAGCATTCACTGCCATATAGGAGAACTGATATTATATAACAGTTCAGTACTCTTTTCTTTGTTTCTGTTGCTTCAAGACTTCTTCATCTGTGTGGAGATTGTCCAGCATTCACTGCCATATAGGAGAACTGATATTATATAACAGTTCAGTACTCTTTTCTTTGTTTCTGTTGCTTCAAGTCTCTTCTTCATCTGAGAAGATTGTCCATTCACTTATATATACAGTTCAGTACTCTTTTCTTTGTTTCTGTTGCTTCAAGAATCTGTGTTGAGATTGTCCTGCATTCTGTATGGAGAACTGGAGATTTTTCTTTGTTTCTGTTGCAAGTCTCTTCTTCATCTGAGAGAGGTGATTGTCCAGCATTCACTGCCATATAGGAGAACTGATATTATATAACAGTTCAGTACTCTTTTCTTTTGTTTCTGTTGCTTCAAGACTTCTTCATCTGTTGTCCAGCATTCACTGCCATATAGGAGAACTGATATTATATAACAGTTCAGTACTCTTTCTTTGTTTCTGTTTGAGGAGATTGTCCAGCATTCACTGCCATATAGGAGAACTGATATTATATAACAGTTCAGTACTCTTTTTCTTTGTTTCTGTTGCTTTTCATCTTTCATCTGTTTGGAGATTGTCCAATTCAAGTCTTCTTCATCTAGCCATATAGGAGAACTGATATTATATAACTTCAGTGTCAGGACTTTTTCTTTGTTTCTGTTGCAAGACTTTTCATCTGTGTGGAGATTGTCCAGCATTCACTGCCATATAGGAGAACTGATATTATATAACAGTTCAGTACTAACAGTTTCAGTTCTTCATCTGTGTGGGAGATTGTCCAGCATTCACTGCCATATAGGAGAACTGATATTACATAACAGTTCAGTACTCTTTTCTTTGTTTCTGTTGCTTCAAGACTTCTTCATCTGAGAGGAGATTGTCCAGCATTCACTGCCATATAGGAGAACTGATATTACATAACAGTTCAGTACTCTTTTCTTTGTTTCTGTTGCTTCAAGACTTCTTCATCTGTGTGGAGATTGTCCAGCATTCACTGCCATATAGGAGATATTATATAACAGTTCATATTTTTCTTTGTTTCTGTTGCTAATCTGTGTGGAGATTGTCCAGCATTCACTGCCATATAGTTCAGTTCACTCTTTTCTTTGTTTCTTTGTCCAGCATTCACTGCCATAGGACTTTTCATCTGTTGTGGAAGATTTCTCTGTTGTTTCTGATATTATATAACAGTTCTTCTTTTTCATTGTTTCTGTTGCTTCAAGACTTCTTCATCTGTGTGGAGATTGTCCATTCACTGCATTCACTTCAGCCATCTGAGGAGAATTCTGATATTATATAACAGTTCAGTAAGACTCTTTCTGTGGTGATTGTCTTTGTTTTTTCTGTTGCTTCAAGACTTCTTCATCTGTGGGAGATTGTCCAGCATTCACTGCCATATAGGAGAACTGATATTATAACAGTTCAGTAAAGACCAGCATTCACTGCCATATAGGAGAACTGATATTGCATTAGTATAACAGTTTTCTTTTTTGTTTCTGTTGCTTCAAGACTTCTTCATCTGTGTGGAGATTGTCCAGCATTCACTGCCATATAGGAGAACTGATATTATATAACAGTTCAGTACTCTTTTCTTTGTTTCTGTTGCTTCAAGACTTCTTCATCTGTGTGGAGATTGTCCAGCATTCACTGCCATAGGAGAACTGAAGACTATCTGTGTGGAGATTGTCCAGCATTCACTGCCATATAGGAGAACTGATATTATATAACAGTTCAGTACTCTTTTCTTTGTTTCTGTTGCTTCAAGACTTCTTCATCTGAGAGGAGATTGTCCAGCATTCACTGCCATATAGGAGGACTGATATTGCATAACAGTTCAGTACTCTTTTCTTTGTTTCTGTTGCTTCAAGACTTCTTCATCTGTGTGGAGAATGTCCAGCATTCACCGCCATATAGGAGAACTGATATTATATAACAGTTCAGTACTCTTTTCTTTTTTCTGTTGCTTCAAGACTTCTGTTGTTCAGTACTCAAGATATTGATATTATATAACAGTTCAGTACATTTTCTGAAGAGAGATTGTCCAGCATTCACTGCCATATAGGAGAGAACTGATATTATATAACAGTTCAGTACTCTTTTCTTTTTTCTGTTGTTTCTTCATCTGTGTGGAGATTGTCCAGCATTCACTGTGCTGATATTATAAAGACTTTTTCTTTTGTTCATCTTCATCTGTGAGATTGTCCAGCATTCACTGGGAGAACTGATATTATATAACAGTTCATTCTTTTCTTTGTTTCTGTTGCCAAGACTTCTTCATCTGTGTGGAGATTGTCCAGCATTCACTAGGAGAACTGATATTACATAACAGTTCAGTACTCTTTTCTTTGTTTCTGTTGCTTGACTTCTTCATCTCCAAGACTTCTTCATCTGTGTTGAGATTGTCCAGCATTCACTGCCATATAGGAGAACTGATATTATATAACAGTTCAGTACTCTTTTTCTTTGTTTCTGTTGCTTCAAGACTTCTTCATCTGAGAGTCCAGCATTCACTGATTAGGAGAACTCCAACAGTTCAGTACTCTTTTCTTTGTTTCTGTTGCTTCAAGACTATCTGAGTGGAGATTGTCCAGGATATAGGAGAACTGATATTATATAACAGTTCAGTACTCTTTTTCTTTGTTTCTGTTGCTTCAAGTCTCTTCTTCATCTGTGAGGAGATTGTCCAGCATTCACTGCCATATAGGAGGACTGATATTACGTAACAGTTCAGTACTCTTTTCTTTGTCGACCTATTTATAATAAAAGCTGTCATAGAATGTAACAACTTGAACGCTGCGATAAAATTAATAGGACAAAATAAAAAAATAGTCAAATACAATAAAATGTTACCTGTTTAGTTAATTTCACGACTTATATTACAGAAGACATTTTGGAACTACGTTTTATGCGGCTAATTACATTTATATACATGGATGTATTTTGCGGGTTACTGATTTTCGATGCATTTTTTCACATTAATGGCTATCGGTATTTATTGAACAAAATGAAATTCGCTGACTTTTCAAATATAATCTTCAGTTGCTTAAACGAACGGGTTGTAAAGATGTTGCTCAGCGCTTTAATTTCTCATGCCAAGTGTAATATTTGAGAGCGAAAACTGTTATTGTTCTTTGACATTGGTTCATTGTATTTTGAAATAGATATTGTAAATTTCTCAGACCGGATATTGATACTTGACTATCTGTAGATTAAAAATCTTTTACTAAATTTGCTTTGCTATTTTGGCTTTCTGACTATCGAAAATGTAAATTTGTTTATTTATAGCAAAAGAACACCCGTTCCTTGTTTTTATATTATAAGATGTCCGAATTCCGAGAGTTATGATTTATAAGTACGGTGGTAAGAAAAGATGCAAAGTTTGGATCAAAGCTGTTTACTTCATGATTATGATGGCGTGTTACGAAAGATGCCATTTTGTTCTGAGTAAGGAATTATAAAAGTACAAAGAAAAGAAAAAGAAAAATGGAAATAAAGTAAAATAAACTTGTGTTGTGTGCCGTAGATTTTGTTTCTGTCACTGAAAAAGTGAAGGGAGGGCAAAGTTAAAATAGTCACTACTAAGAATAGTAGAAAAAGTCCTTATCGAAATTGTTTCTACAATGATAATGATGTCATATTACGAAAGACCCTTTTTTCCGAGGAAGGCTTCGTAAAAGTAAAAACAAACGAAAAAAGAAAATTAAAAAAGTAAAATAAACTAGTGTTGTGAGCCGTAGATTTTGTTTCTCTCATTGAAAATGTGAAACAAAGAAAGTTTAACTAACCGCTAAGAAAAGTAGGAAAGGTCCACACTAAAATTGGTCGTACAATGATAAAGATGGCGTATTACGAAGAAGTCTATTTTTTATTGGAAAAATTTCTCAATAGAACACAAAACAATCATTAAATGATTTATTCTTTACGGCTTATCTACTCTTTGGGGTTTATTTAAAGCCGAAAATATTTTGGATTGTAAGAATTGTTTTTTATTGCGGGTTTTCATTAAGTTTATTTGGAGAATAACAATAATTTTTCAAATACAAGACTTACTATTTAACTCATAGCTGGTCGAGGTGACTGAACAACACAAAAAAACGTCTGTTGTGTATGGAGGATTACCTTTTTCACACTGAAAAATGATGTAGAAACAAAGTTAAAATAGAAGCTATTAAGGCGGATGGTAGTAGGAAAAGATGCAAGCTCCGTATCGAAGTTGTCTGCATGATAATAACGTTGATTTATTACAAAAGATTTTAATTTTTATCAGGTAAGTTTTATAAAAAAGAAAAATGGAACTTATGTGCCGTGGATTTTCCTATTCTCGCTGATAAACATAATCTTCAAACTCAATTATATTTTTTTTTTTTTACTGAAATGCTAATAGACGGTTAAGTTCCTAATGCACTGTCCATCACTCACACCGATTTTTTTTTCTGTCTTTATATTTAAAGAAAGTTGTGGGCCATATAGCAGAAAAATCGTCCCATCTCAACAATTTCTTATATCGGACCGCATTAACTCTCTCTCTTGCTGCCTATATTTCCTTGGATGTATTTGGTATTGGTTCGATAAATTGGTAAACAAAGACACGTACACGCACACATCATACCAGTTACCTTATCTCATAACTGTGTCCATTTGATTCATGTGCATCTCTCAAGAAACACTTTAGTGTACCTGAATAAGTAACATCAAATTAGGTAATTTTGAAGGAATGTTTGGGGTCATTGTTCATGTTTTAACTGAGACTTGTCTTTTAACCAATCCAACACGTTTTAAATAGATTAGTATAATTGTTTATTTGTTTGTCAAAACTGAAACAAAGCTGATATGAACGGGTAAGAAAAAATGACAGAGAAATAAACTTGGATATCAAATAGACGGATTGGTTGGAATAAAAGAAATGGCTCAAATTCTTTGAAAATTTTTAATACTTTTTAAAAATAATTCTTTGTAATGAAAAAAGCCACATTTTTGATTTTTAAAAAAGCTACAATCATAAAAAAGAAAATAACTCACTCAGAAGGAAAATCCTAGAGAGTGCCGCCATTGAATATTACCCAAATATTAATCTATGTATATGGTGGGAGTTACTCCTGCCTAGGTGTGTTTAACTTAATTATCTATTATATGCCTAATTACCGGCAACTGGGTACTCACAAATAATTGGCCATCAAATCTAGGTTGACCAAATCAAGTAAATATTGTCTCTCTTTTCTCTCTCTCTAATTAGCGATATTTCTTTTATTTTAAAAAATAAAATTTTTAATACTTTTTAAAAATAATTCTTTGTAACGCCTTGCCCTAAAAGGCTCGCACTCTAAATTAAGGAACGGGAAGAAATTTCCTGAATATTTAATAAAAAAGGGGTGGTTGGAATAATGGTTATTTTGTTTAGCGACACATCAAGACCTCTATGGGTTAATTAATGCCGAAATCTAAATATGAAAATTCAAGCTTTATAATTAATTTAAAAGAATGACATTTCATAATTAAATTATAATTACTTAGTTGCATCTACTAACGAAAAATCTTATAAACGAGGATTGAAAACTTGTTTTGTCCTTACAAAAAAATGAGATTAATCATTTCTTTTTAAATTTTGAAAACGTATGCTATGTATTCAATTTTACTATAAAATAAAGGATGTTCTAATAACTTGGACCGATTTCAAATGTTTATGCGTCTAATGATTTTTTTCTTTTTCATTCAGATTTGGCGGATGTTTGGGCGATATTATTTTTTACACATAATTGTCATGACTTAAATAACATGATCCAATAGAGAAATAAATACATTTTCACCTTTAACACTGATTCATTTGCTGTTGACTTTGATTCGTCTTAATGAAACACCCTTTATATGATTGGTCATTTTCCTATAAAAATGCATTGTTCATCATTTTGCTATAACGATGTATTGTTGGTCATTTTGCATTAAAAACATATTGTTGGCCATTTTGCTTGGTTGGGATGATTAAAAAAATGTATTTGTCCTTTTGCTATCAAAGTGGATTGGTCATTTTACTAAAAAAAAAAAAAAAATTTCTAGTATTTTGATTTTTGATTGTGGGTTCATTATTTGTCCATAGCAAACAGACCCTAACAAGTGCTACCACTCCGGGTCAAGGTAGACTTGGGATCAACAGCAATTAAGAGCTTCTTCCACACTCTTCAAAACCTCCAATCTCCCGATCAGCTGGTGGATGTAGTTTAACGTCATACCCAGGAATATGGTTGGAATAAGGACGTCTTGGGTGTTTTTTTTCCTCCAGAAAATAACAACCATCAGATTATTTAAAATAAAAAAATAAAAATAAATATCGAGAGAGAGAGAGAGAGAGAGAGAGAGAGAGAGAGAGAGAGAGAGAGAGCATATTCCATTATATCATGTTTATATGAACTTTTCTCCTTGTTTTGGTGTGAGGAACCCACCCCAAAGTTTGTAAAAGTATTCTTGGATTGCATCTTGGATTGTAGATTTAACAGCGTCTACCGTAACCCTTAAACTTAATAACTCAAAAATGAAGCATTTGCGGACGTATGTTCATATGTAATTTTGCCCTTGTTTTGGTGTGGGGAACTCGCCCCCAAAGTTTGTAAAAGTATTTTTGATATACCCTGTATATGTGTGTATCTATTTAGAACCATGTGCAATGTTTATACCATCTACAACCTCACTTGTACACCATTATCGTCGTATAACTAAAATTCCTTGAAAATGGCCAACATTTTTCACATTCATCAATGTTGAACAATCTACACAAAGATGAAGAAGAATCTTGAAGAAATAGAAACGTGGTTCTACAGAAGGATGCTGAGAATACAATAGAACGAATATGTGAGCAACGGCGAAGTTTTAGAGAAAATGGAGACAATAAGGACACTTCTACTTAACATCAGAAAGAGTCAGTTAAAATTTCTAGGCCACATAGTGGGGAAAGAGGGCTTAGTAAATCTGATACTCACAGGACAGACTGAAGACAAGAAAGACAGAAGAACGAGCGAATAACCTGCCTAACGAGCTTGCGTAAATGGATGGTGGAACAGGGTTTAGGAGAGATAACAAAAAAAGAAAACAAATTTATTAAGAGCTACAAAAGACAGGAAATTGGGAATAAACATGGACGTCCTGAAGGGACACGGTACATAGAAGAATAATAATAAGAAGAGACTCTATGAAGAAGTAGGGTGTGTTTGCTGCCTGCGGGCTTCTGGAACGGCACAACATGCATAGCTTCTTAACCAGGATAAACGCAGTTTCATAGACTCGGATGACGATAAAATGAAAGAGGCAAATCTCACATGGCTTAAAAGTGGGTCTACGAGAAGGGTCTAAAAAGTGGATCTACGAGGAGGGTCTACAAAGCGGGCCTTTACGAGGAGCATCTATACGGCGGGTGTACGAGGAGGGTCTAAACGGTGGGTCTACGAGGAGGATCTACAAAGCAGGTCTATGAGGAGGGTCTAAACGGCGGGTCTAAACGGCGGGTCTACGAAAAGTGTCTACAAAGCGGATCTACGAGGAGGATCTACACGGCGCGTCTACGAGGAGGGTCTACAAAGCGGGTCTACGAGGAGGGTCTAAACGGTGGGTCTACACGGCACGTCTACGAGGAGGGTCTAAACGGTGGGTCTACGAAAAGTGTCTACAAAGCGGGTCTACGAGGAGGGTCTAAACGGCGGGTCTATACGCCGCGTCTACGAGGAGGGTCTACAAAGCCGGTCTCGGAGGATGGTCAACACGGCGCGTCTACATGGTGGAATGCTACGATTGACACTAGAAGGAGACTAGATTTGGAGTTCTGAAATTTTTTATTCAGTTTCATATACTTTATTTTACTATAAAATCTGTTGTAATTAAAGAAAACTAGGTATTAATTTTTCAAACAGCCTCATATCCCGTCATAGTCGTTCTACGATATGGAGACGATAGTAGTTGGGTGACCATTTAAAAATTACTTTCTCATAACGTCCTTTTTCTTGTAGGCAGTAATAATAGGAACGCTGTTACATTCTTAGTCAACCTTGACAGGAGTTAGTGTTCTAATTATGTAATTGATGACGCTTTCCGAAGTTTGAGGGAGGTCCCACGCTTTCAGCAAATTCATCTCGGATCTAAAGACTCTCGAAGAAAAGCAAACATTAGCTACAATCGACGCCACTAATTACTTGTAAATATCGCCGCCTATTTACTCTCCATTCAGAAAAAAATGCAATGAAATTACATGTCAAATGTTTGCGCGGGAAAATGAATTTGCAAGAAGTTTTTTGTTAGAGATTTTTCTCTTTAAAGATTAAATATTATATTGCTCGCCAATATAGATAGATAGATAGATAGATAGATAGATAGGCAGTCAGAGAGTTACATAGATAGATAGATAGAAATAGAAAAAGAGAGAGAGAGAGAGAGAGAGAGAGTGATTAGAAACACTAAGCTTTATATGTCTACATTTATACATTGATATATGTGTAAAATGTGTGTGTGTGTGTGAGTGTGAGAGAGAGAGAGAGAGAGCAGAGAAAGAAAGATTGAAATAAAAGAGAGAGATAGAAAGTTTAGATAAAGGTGGTAGACTGAGGGGGCATACAGAAAGGAAAAGACAGTGAAAGAACGAGACATCGATCGATAGATAGATAGATAGATAGATAGATAGATAGATAGGGAGGAGAAAGAGAGGGAATGGACGATAAATATATAAAGGCAGAAAAATGGAAATATAGAAAGAGAGAAAGAAAGAGAAATGTGTAGTATAGACATGAGGGAGAAAGAACGATAAATAGAAATATCAAGTGAGATGCATAGGACATGAAATAGATAGTAACGAAACAGAGAAAGAAAGGAAGAACAGTGTATTAGATAGATAGATAGATAGATAGTAATGAACAGACGGTGAGAGAAATAAAGAAAGAACAAGCTGAGATAGATAGATTTTAGAGGGGGACCAATATATATATATATATATATATATATATATATATATATATATATATATATATATAAACTATAAATATATATATATATATAATAATAAAATAATAATATATATATAATAATATATATATATATATATATATATAATATATATATAATAATATATAATATTTTATATAATAATAAAATAATAATATATATATATAATAATATATATACAATAATATATAATATTTTATATAATATATATATATATATAATATATAACATATAATATATATATATATATAAGGTATATATATATATATATATATATATATATATAATATATATATATATATATATATATATATATAATATTTTATATAATAATAAAATAATAATATATATATAATATATATATATATATATATATATATATATATATATATATATATATAATATAAAACTATAAAAAAAATTACCTCATATGGAGTATAGATTCTATTTCAACCGACGAAAACTTATTCAGTCTTATTCAACCCTGGTATATAGACTGAGTTCGTGTCGGAATTAGAACTTTAACTGTGACAGCTGTCGAAAAATCAATACAGAATTTATCCATTTCAATGTTTCAGTCAGACGAAAGGCACAAGACAGTGGTTAGAGGTTGGAGTAGCCTTAAAGGGAAGAGGTTTTATAATAATTAAACCCGGATATCAACCTTATGACATTAAATTAGGGTTATATGAAGAAGGAAGTGTTAATTTAAAACTAAGTGAGGAACCGAAAGTTGTTTTTTCAAATTTTAAAGATAAGTTTAAGTTAGAAATACAAGTTCCTACTTAAAACTACTCTTCCAAATATAAATTATACTTAAAAGTAAAATATAATTTATGAATTAAAAATACGATATATTTAGATAATTTATATTAAAATTAAGTAAGATTATTTAAATCATTCGTTAGAACAAGTTTTAATTTTAATTATGCAACTACCAACGGAGACAAGTATCCTAACTTTAAGTAAGATTATACTTAAAATAAAATATAATTAATAAAAAAAAAATTGGTTATATTAAAGAATAAAAAATTAGTTATCAGGGAAGCAAGTAAGAGGAAGGGAGTTCCACTGTCGGGAAGTGCGAGAGAAACTGTTGGATTAGAAGAGGCGGTTACATTTAACTGTTCCGACAGTAAAAGGGAGGGACCAAAGTTCCAACCTAGTAGCACGCTTAAATTCATTCAGTCGGGGCACCAGTGAAAATAGCTCGTCATAGAAGATACCATAAAAATATTTATAGAAAAGACAGAGGGAAGCCACATTACGTCGGTGAAAAAATGTCTCGAGTCGAGACCCCAAGTCAACCCTGATCACCTTGCATATCCGTCTTTGGAATTTGTCGAGAACTTCGAGATGAACATCGTGGGCACCAGGCCATATATGTCAACAGTATTGCATGCACGGACGAATTGTGGCTTTGTAGATGTGAAGGATGGACTCAGACGAGAAAAACCTGGTGCGACACAGAGAATCAACTTTCCTTGCAGTAGATGCAGCAACTGATTCAATGTAGTTGTTCCACCTCAGGTCAGTGGAGAACGTGTGGTGTCCTCGTGAAGCTGAGCATCAACCAAGCTGATAGGAGGCAGGGACGTTTCTATATGGTGAGTAAATGACATCAGTTACGTTTTGGATGCATTAAAATTCATAATCCATTTCCTGCCCCAGTCAACCACAGATTGGAATTCATTTTCCAGACCAAAAAGAGAAAGAGAGAGATAGTAAAGGAAACAGACAGAAAAGGATATAAAAGCGATAACGAGGTCGCTTTAAGTTTTCGACGTGTTTTACAAGCCAAGTTATATTAATCTAAATTTCATTTCTGTCCATCTACTTGCTTCATTTAATCTAATCCTCATTAAAGGAAATAGGAACAGGAGTTAACAGCGATTATGGGTTTTGATGAATGAATGTCAGAGCGAGAACAAAACAGAATAATAAAATACCAAATATTGCTTAGAGCAACAATAGGCAGGAAGTTGTGAAGGGCCACGAACACCCATGTCCAGGAGGGACACTGTGCATAAAAGAAACAAAAACCCCACTGATCTGGTCCAGTGATTCGAAGAGCAATAAATAGTATCAATATAGAGAATTTGTGTTGCCTTTTTAACACTGAAAATGTTTATTTTCTTTCATCTATATAATAAATGTGAATGCCACAATGACACACTTTTTCAACTTTACTCCCAGAGGGCGTAACCCAACATATCATACCATTTTGGAATCAGGCCGACTCTGTGAGCAAATTAAAACGTGGAAGACCGGATCCGGCCCAGCAATCCTGAAAGTTTTGATTCCCACGTTTTCATTACTGCGATTGTTTTCGGATTCCGCCATCTTAGCTTCTACGGATAAAAACAATTAAAGGAACACGACTTTCTAATTTTCAATAGCTCATGTTCCAATAAAAAAATTACTGTCCTCAAATTACAGTGTTTCAAAATAAAATTGTCCGTTTTTTCAACTTTAATCCTAGATGCCGTAGCACAACATATACCATTTTGGAATCAGGCCGGACCCGCAATCATGAAATTTTGGATTACCAATTTTTCATTTACTGTAATTGTTTTCCGCGATTTTTAAGTAATTCTCTTTTGCGACAAATTTTTTGTACGATAAAAAATTTTTACAACTTGGAAATAAATTTGGGAATAATCAAAATTAACTGTGAAATCCAGTGAAATTCACCCTGAAATAAAAATAATTGTTTGTACAGAAAGTAAGGACTTACATACATCAAACTGTCTTTAAATCAAGTTGTGGCAGAAGAATTATCATTGAACTTTTAAAAAATAAGCTTAAATATTAATGAAGTACTTAAATGAAGCAATCAATTTTGAATTCTTCTGTAGTTTATTATAGCTTATCGCATCTACTCCTCCCTACCTGTTGTGATGAAGGCCCAATCAAGATCCCTCCGCAGGAATTAGCTTAAATGCAGCCCCAAAAGTGTGGCTTTTAAGCTAGTCTTGTATAAACATAAACATGACAAAAGCTCACTGACATGACAGTTGCCATAATACAGTAAAAAAGCAAACTTTTTGAAAGAATTTATTTAAAACCAAGCGGTGATTCTAATGCCATCTAACACACGAAGAAGAAAAAACAACAAAAAAGCTTCAAAAAACAACAAAAATTAAACAAAAAACAAAACAACAACAATAAAAGACAAAGGACTGGCTAAGGACAAAAATTCATAACGACGTATTGGATAGCAGATATTGTAATCTTGAATGTGCGTGTGGATAACGGCTCGGAATGAGAAATCAGTTAGCTAAGTTCGAATTACAGTCGGGTTCATTATATTCACTGATCTGGTATCTCGTTTACAGTCGCTCTCTCACAGAAGTGCCGTCTTTTCTACGAATACTTTCATGGTAAGTGCTCCGACGAGCTACTTTCGCTGGTTCCCAAACAGTAGAAATTTAAACGTGCTACTAGGTTGGCATCTCAGTCCCACCTTCTCTGTCGAAACTGTTAAATATAGCCGTCTCTCCTACTCCAATAGCTTCATGTCTCGCACTTCCCGTCTGTGGAACTCCCTTCCTCTTACTTGCTTCCCTGATAGATATAATCTTCAATTATTCAAATGCAATGTCAATCGACATCTCCTGATGCCTTGATCTATTTCCCCGCCCTTCTCTTCATCCATTCCTCTATCACGCATCTTTATTTTTGCTCCCACTCTCTGTAAACCCTTATTTGCTAGTGGCACTCCCGCCTTACTTGGGGGGAGGGATGCTTAAAAAAGTGTAAATATCATTGGGAAAGGTATGAATCCACTTCTTCTCCGCTGAGCTATGCATTAAATAGTAATACTTGTACCAGAAGATTATTATTATCTAAAATAATTTCACAGTCTAAAAATATGTTTCGGCTTTAAATAACTTTAAAATAGTTGATAAGCCGTAAGAACAAATCAAGCAAACAAGTATTGGAAGAAAACAAATATTTAAGTTACGAGGCTCTTCGTACGTATAGGGGATGAAGTTAACACTAGACTCTAACAGGCTAAGATTGTAGTGGTCTGGAAAACACCCCCTTGGGAGTCGGTTTCAGAGAGCTGTGGTTCGTGGGAAGAAGCTGATCGAGTGGAACTTCTTACTGATAGAATAAGGAGGGAATGTGGTTAGTTTGCTAAAATATAAATGGCATGACGGGAAGGTTAGAGTTGGAGGAACCAAGGAATGTATATATAGATTTATTCAACTATATATGTGTCATTTCGATCCACTACTTTTTATCATCTCTGAGGCAGCTTCAAGATTCTAATCTCCTAAACCTTGGTATCTTTTAGGGCGATGAACTAGTCTAAGTGGTTTTTAGTGGTTTCATTTGAATTTTTCTCCTTAAAAGAAATTCGTATGGATAGAAATATGTGGCAAAAAGGTGGTGAGGTGAGTACGGCAGGTGTTAAAGGACATTCAAGCCACTAATTTCCGTCGGGTCTGCAAAGAGCTGTGAAGTTTATTCTGGTGGAAGATGACACTCATCCCACTGGAGATTTTTTATCGATGCTGCTTTAAATCCATCTAAATGGGAACAATACTTGTTCGAAATCAACGTCGGATTATACGGAAGAGTTTCGTAATATTCAAACAAGATATGATACAATAAAACCAGAGACTTCAATACTCAGTCGTAATTGTTTCAGCGAGACAAACTTTCTAACCATTGCATCACGTCCAGGTGGCCAAATGAATTTCTAAGCGTAGCTTAGACGTGACTCAAGGCCGAAAGTTTGGAGCAACCATTGAGGAACGAACATACTACTCAGTCGTAATTATTCTAGCTAGACAGGTCTCGCTAATTATTACACCACGTCTAGATGTCCAAAATGAAATTTTAAGCGGTACTTAGATGTGGCTCAAGACCGAAAAATTAGAGCAACCATTGAAGTTCCAACTCATTACCAAGTCGTAATTGATCTAACGAGACAAGGTTGCTAGCAATTACACCACGTCGAAGTGCCCAAAATCTTTCGGGATATGAATATATGTGATAAATACACAAAAACTAACATTAACATAAGAGAGCATTATCAAAACACATTCACTACATCTCAATTTTGACATAAAGATTAGGGGACTGAGACAAAAAGAAGCCTATAAAAAGAAGCCTATGAATACCTAGGAGTCAGCGAAAGAGATGGAATACAGTATACCCAAAAGACGGAACAAGAAGTATATGTGCGTTTTGTGTTAAATATCGAGTTAGATTCATAAAATAGAATATTAGCCATAAACACATTCACAGTCTCTGTGGTGCAATACAGTTTCAACATCCTTAACTGGACCGTAGTAGACATTAAACAAATGGATATCAAAACGAGAAATCTTCTCACTTGCCACTTTATACGTGATGCTAAGGTCGATTTTGATCGTCTGTATGTGTACAGATCCGAAGGAGGCAGAGGATTATTTCAATTTGTTTGCTTCCTTTATTTCAACTATTAGTTACAAAACGATAAAAATCAGTCAACAAAGATACCAAGAAACTACAGAAGCCTGTATGATGATCTATTAAAGAACATGAAAGAAATAAGAAAGATTATTTCGTAACAAAGGAAGCAAACAAATTCAAAGGGGAATTTTAAGTGGGTAAACAAGTGCAAATAAACCATATTACGTCTACCGTAGCGACAAAGAACCTGAAAAGAAAGCAAATGCAAGGTAGCAAATGCAGAAGCAATTACAAGGTAAGCCTCTTCATGGTCAATACTCTGCACGTATTAAACAAACTGATGTGTCCATCAGTGGTTACGTAGCGCTGGGTTAAAAGCTGAAATCGAAGGTTTTATGCTTGCTGTACAGGACCAATGTTTCCTAACTAGAAATTACCAAGCAAACATAATGAAAACTTGTGTTAACCCGAAATGCAGATTCTGTGATGAATATCCAGAAACAATTAACCATCTAGCATCAGGTTGCACGATATTAGCATTCCCCGAATATAAAACTCAGCATAGCAGGGTTGGCCAATATCTGAGTTGGAAATCTTTTACGGGAAGGAAACTACAAGAATTTGGTATGAACAACACCCAGACCCGGTTACAGATATAGGACCTCTAACAATTGGACTTTACAATAAAAGCTACTTGTATTGGACTTTACAATAAAGTCAATTTTATTGGACTTTAGAATAAAAGCAATTTTATTGGACTTTAGAATAAAAGCAATTTTATTGGACTTTAAAATAAAAGCAATTGTATTCGACTTTACAATAAAAAACAATTTTATTGGACTTTAGAATAAAAGCAATTTTATTGGACTTTACAATAAAAACCAATTTTATTGGACTTTAAAATAAAACCAATTTTATTGGACTTTACAATAAAAGCTAATCGTTCAGACATCGTGATCAAAATCGACAAAAAAAGAATGTGTGTTCTTATTGACATGGCAATTTCTGTCGACTGTGATGTATCCGTGAAGATCTTCAAAAACTATCAAATTACAATGATCTTCAAGTGGAAATCTCAAAAAGGTGGTACATAAAGACGTCAATAATTCCAACTGAGGTTGGAGCCCTCGGCATGATCGGAAAAATTTCTGACAGACTCATTGAAGGGATTCCAAATACAAAAAAGTGTTTTTTCACAAGCACAGCTCGCACCTTACGAAGGGCTTTGTCAATGTAAATTGTGTATGTTTGTTTTTTTTTTCATTCTTTTTCAAAAGTGTTCTGTTAAAATGTCATGGTGCCATTTCTAATGTTAGAAATGAAAAGAAATAATAATAATAATAATAATAATAATAATAATAAACAAAATGATTGACGTGACTCTTCCAATATTTTTCAATACTTAGATAATGCGATTTAAGAAAAAAGAAAAGACTGTGTCCAACAATATTTCGATATTATTTCTGTCTTTAAGTTATGTTTAAAATAGCATACAAGTAACAAATACAAGTAAAAATCTAAAAAAAAATCTAAAGTCTTTGTACAAACGTCACTTATCTTGAGAAAAAAAACGGTTGTACTGGTAATCAATGCGTCAAAACGAATGAAATGCAGTCAGCATTAAAGGCATGCAGCTCAAAAGTGTTTAATATGACGGTGATCACGCAATTTTCCGTTAGTTAGAGGAACTAATCAAACAGTTTTGTATAAATCCTATGGAATTCTCCCGTCATTCTCTTCATACCCCCCCCCGGGGGCTGGGTGTTAGTAGTCTGAATACTTAACTATCTTCACGTGTTTTAAGGACTGAAAATATCAGTGGATTAGGGATATTTTTTTATAAAGTGCACCATGAGATGTTAGTCGAAATGACAGTCGTTTGTAATAAAATGTTCCGCAAACTCCGTCGATGTCACATTGTTGTGTCTGATATCGTACCTGTCCCCATTGAATCTTTTAAATATTTTTTCCGTTTTGCAACCCACATACATTTATTGAAAAAAAAGGAAATGCCGTTTAAAACCCTGAAGACGGGTACTTTTATCAAGAAACATCGATGTCAGGATAAATTTGATATTTAAAAAATTAAGTAATCTTTTTATAATATATATATATATATATATATATATATATATATATGTGTGTGTGTGTGTGTGTGTGTGTGTGTATTATGTATTTAGGTAGAAATCCTTCATTTATGCATATTTCATTAAAAACAACAGACAAGGTACTACGATTAAGGTTTTTATTTAATTTGTCTTGTATTCGAACAAGTGTTTTCTTTTTTGGATGTAGAGTGTGAAGAAACTGTCCAAATGTCCCATAATTCCGAGAGCTTTCTGCTATACTTTTAGCCATTATCAAGCCATTTTTCAGTTTAATTGAGTCTATGCTTTGTGTGCATGTTTTTAGTGTTATAGAGATGGTTTATTTCCCGAACACAGCACATTGTGGCCGTGTTCGTTGTTAATGTTGTTTGTTAGATGTTGGCTTTTTCTTTTTTTTTTTTATTATTAGAGCTCCCATTATTTTTAATCTTTTTTTTTACAGGTGGATGAGATAATTATGTTTGTGTTTTCTACTATTATGTTTCGGATGCAGTCTGGTTAGTTTGATAATGGCTAAAAATATAGCCGAAAGCACTCGGAATTTTAGAACATTTGACAATTTCTACACACTCTGTGCCCAAAAAAGAAACACCTATGACCTGAAGATTGCGTTTAAACATGAAACAGACTGCCGTCGATGGGCTTTTGACCTCAATGACCACTCATATATATATATATATATATAGTTGCATTGATGTGATTTTGTGACCCTGGGTTTCACGCTTTTGCGATACGATCGCAAAAGCGTGAAATCCAGGGTCACAAACTGACACCAATCCAATTAAATATGTTAGCTCTATCGCTGAGCGCTTTCCAATAACTACCGCGCAAATATAATGTATAAAAATAATATATAATAAAACATATATATATATATATATATATATATATGTATATATATATATATATATATTTCACGCACACACACACACATATATATATATGTTGTAATGAAACGTCCAACAATCACTATCGCCTATGTGGACTGACTATATCAGTAGCTATATATAGGGAGCAGAGGATATACCTGGGGATTTGCATCGGCAATTAGTTGGAGATTCGTCGCACTCTCTGTCTTCGGGCAGAGAGGAGCCCAGACGAGGCCATGCCGAATGGCTGAGTCTCGTCTGGGGTGGTAGACAGCTACCCGATCCAGTGTATACGGGGTTTACGAGGAATTTTTGACCGAGTCTACGGGGTCGGTTTTGCCCAGCATTAACTAGCCTGTCACCCGATTCTCTGTCTTTCAGTAGTGTATTCTCTTTTGCAATAAACCTCTCTTTCTTTCATCTACGCACGTGTTGCTGTTCCTTCACCCGAGTACTACTTTTGTCAGTTTGTAATCTCTTAAAAGATGCAACAATATATATATATATATATATATATATATATATATAAATATGCTCCTGAAAAAATTATTTCGGTTGAGCTCTCTGGAGAGGAAGTGTGAGTTTGTAAACAGTGACTATTACGGCTAATAATGCAAGACTCTTCGGTAAATCGAATTGAGTTCTCTCAGTCACTGGGTGTTTATCTAAAAAAATAAATACACTTAAAATCCACCTTCATCCCTGCCGTGCGCCAACGGCTTAGTGGTAGAATCCCCGACTGATCGGGTTTCGATCCTAGCTAGAGGCAACCAGATGTCTAGCCACACTGATGAGCTGTGATACAGCGAAACAGTCTGTCTGTGTGTGCGTGTGTATGTGTGCGTTATGGACTACATATATTATTCGGTTTCTGCTTACAAACTCTTCACGCCTTTTTGAGTTGAAGCAATCAATCTGTATCCAACCCAAACTAATTATAATTTAAGTGAGTTGAAAAAGATTTGAAGCCTGTATTGAACAACTTATTCACTGGACTTGGCTTAATGCCAGAAGAAATCAAAGCCGGCCTTGATTCCACGCTTGTTTTTAATCTCATATCCTGAGACGTTGTAAGGCTTTATTTACAGACTGGATGAAAGGAATTAGAATTCAACCGGAAGAAAAGACGGCAAATTGATAAACTAGGCCTCCATACAAAGATAGCAATTTCCTTTATTACAATCAATCAGTCAATCAATCAATCAATAAAGAATTATTTGTTATTTTTGTATAATTTTATTAAATATTACGAAAGTTAATTCGTCGTGAAAATTTATGTTCAACTCATGCATTTTCTATGTGAATTAACTTCGAGATTTAATTTGACAGGATTACTTCCGTCTGGATCGACATTTCTAACTCGGATTAGATTATCCTGTGCTTTTTGCTTAAGATCAAAGTATCGCTTCCTGGCACTTCTGTCTAGATTCAATGTAATATGTAATATGTTTTACTCATAGATGAACATTATATATATATATATATATGTGTGAACATTATATATATATATATGTGTGTGTGTGTGTTTGTGTGTGTGTTTGTGTGTGTATTATAATGATGCTCACTCTGTACAAAGCCTAAAAGCCACTCGAGGTAGAGGTTTACAAAGTAAGAGGCATCGCACCAAGGAAGGCGATAATGCCACAAAGACGCAAGGCGAGGGAGGGGGACACCGGAAATAAAAGAGAAGGAAATTCATTCCTAAATAGTAAGCCCAATCCTAAATAGGGAACAACGGATAACCTTCTACGTCTACGAAGGCATGCGAACCGGGCGATTGGAGAACATAGTTACTACTGAAGCAAAAAAACCAACCAAATAATCAGTAGATAAAAGTTCACAGGTTTAGGCGGAGACTTAAGAATTATAGTTTTGAAGTAGATTTTAGAAAGATTCGGAAAGCCAATCCTAAACAGAAAACAAGGGATAAACCTTTACTTCTGTTCAAAACATCGGGGAGGAGTGTGAACTGAACGATATATATATATATATATATATATATATATATATATATATATATATATATATATATATATATATAAATCGTTCAGTTCACACCCTCCTTATATAACCCTTTTGGTTCTTACCAAAATAACCATTTTGGTTCTCACAACGTCTGTATTCAACATTTAACGTGTGTAGGAGTGAGTTAACTGAGAAGTGTTCCGTTTAACAATGGCAGGATATTTATGTCATGAGCCGGCAGATATGATTTTTACATACGGCTGCGCGAATGGTAATGGACGCGAGGCTGAACGGCTGTATCAGATTGCGTTTTTAGACCGAAGGCAGCCAATATGGACTGTTGATCTTGTTTTGGTGTGAGTAACCCTCTCTCAAAGTTTTAAAAGTATTTTTGTTGAACCCTGTATATATATCGAAGGCTGATGAAAGAAATTTGAGAGACAAAAAAAGAACAATAATAACAATAAGGATAATAAAAATAATAATATTTATTGTATATTATGATGCCATTAGACCAAATAGGAGTATAATGAAAAATATGTTACAATCACTATTTTTAGACACGTCTGTGTCCTTTCTCAACGTGAAATAAAGCGGAGTGACATTTTTTGCGCTTGTATTATATTGCTGATGAAATCTAGTAGTTTGTCTCGATAATAAGGCTAAGTCCGACATGGTCAAAATGGCAGCCGATGTCCAAAAACGACCTTAAGTCCATCGCTAACAGGAGCAAAATATTTAAATGTTTGAATGCTTAAATATTTGAATGGTTAAATGTTTGAATGGTTAAATATTTCTGTGGTTATATGTTTGAATGCTAACATTGTTGAATGCTAAATGATTGAGTGGTTAAATGTTTCAATTGTTAAATAATTGACTGGTTAAATATTTGAACGCTTAAATAGTTGGGTGGTTAAATGTTTGAATACTTAAAGTTTTTGAATGGTAAATGTTTGAGAGGTTAAATTGTTGAATGGTTAAATATTTGAGTGGTTAGATGTTGGAATGTCTAAGTATTGAGTGGTTAAACATTTGCGTGGTAAAATGTTTGAATACTTAAATATTTGAGTGGTTAAATGTTTGACTGGTTTAATTTTTGAAGGGTTGAATGCTTGAGTGGTTAAATTTCTGAGTGGTTAAATATTTGTGTAGTGAAATATTTCAATGGTTATATATTGGAGTGGTTAAATGTTTCAATGGTTAAATGTTTGAGTGGTTAAATGTTTGAATGATTAAATATTTGAGTGGTGAAATATTACAATGCTTAAATATTAGAGTGAATAAATGTTTGCATGGTTAAATAATTGAGTGGTTAAATGTTTGACTGCTTAAATGTTTGAATGTTTAAATGTTTGGGCGGTAAAATGTTTCATTGGTTTAAAATTCGAGTGGTGAAATGTTTGAATGGTTAAATATTTCGGTGGTTAAATGTTTGAAGGCTTAAGTATTTGAATGGTAAATATTTGAGTGGTTAAATATTTGAATGGTTAAATATTTGTGTGGTTAAATATTAGAACGGTTAAAAAATTGAGTGGTCAAATATTTGAATGGTTAAATATCTGAGTGGTTAAATGTTTCAAAGGTTAAATATTTGAGTTGTTAAATGTTTGAATGGTTAAATGTTTGAGTTGTTAAATATTTCAGTGGTTGAATATTTGAGTGTTTAAATGTTTGAATGATTAAATATTCCAGTGGTTAAAAGTTTGAATGGTTAAAGTTGAGTGGTTAAATGTTTCAAGGGTTAAATATTTGAATTATTAAATGTTTGAGTGGTAAATGTTTAAATGGTTAAACATTTGAGTAGTAAAATGTTTGAATACTTAAATGTTTGAATTGTTAAACGTTTGAGTAGTTAAATGTTTGAATGGTTAAATATTTGAGCGGACAAATATTTTAATGGTTAAATTCTTGAGTGGATAAATATTTCAATAGTTAAATTCTTGAGTGGTTAAATTCTTGAGTGGTTAAATATTTAACCATTCCAATATTAATGTTTGAGTGCTTAAATTTTTAAATGTTTAAATTTTAGAGTTGTTAAATATTTGAGTGGTTAAATTTTTAAATGATTAAATATTTGAGTGGTGAAATATTTCAATGGTTAAATATTTGAATGCTTAAATGAATGGTTAAATGTTTGAGTGGTTAAATGTTTGAATTAATAAATGTTTGAGTCGTTAAATGTTTCAATGGTTAAATATTTGAGTGGTTAGATGTTTTTCTGTTCCATTCCAAGTGAATACTTGGCACAATTAACAGTTATAACCTCTAAGTATTACTTTTTCCCTATAAGGAAACATTCGGTATTCGTTGATGGAGCAGCCAGTTCTACTGTCACTTGAAATCTATAAGATATTTCTCTAAGGGTAAATAACTATTATCACTTTTTCTATTATGAATGGGGGTTTTCCTTCCTAACCATTTGTTTGAAGTAGAATGGAACGCCAACATCTTCATCGTGTCATTATTTTCCCTTCTAGTTACATGTGCTATCCATTTTATTTGTTGCTGTTGTTGGTAGTCTTCAAGTGATGTGGTTTCTCTTCTTTGGTACAGTTCTTTGTGATTCTGTAGTACCAGTTCACAAGTTTTGACGAAAGACGGATGGTGTTCGCCAAGACCCACAGGTTACACCTCCCTCGACCCCATTTTAACATTTTGTTGCCATATCTCATTTTTTTTTATAGAGACGGTATCTCCTTGCCGTTGAAAGTGACGCTTCTACGCCAAGCAGATGTTTGGTTTGTTTGGTTTGTTTTGTTTTACGGCATATCAACCTCAATGGGTCATTTAATGCCGACAACTTTTTTTTTTCTGGGAATATTTTTGTTTTGTCAAAAATATATTTCTGTTAATATTTTTTTCTTTAAAAATGTATAGCTGGTAGTATTATTTTTCCAAAAACATATAGCTGGTAATATTATTATTATTATTAACTATTTGCCCATAGCTGGGACCCTAACAGGTGCTACTACCCCGGGTCAGAGTGGACCTGGGAACACCAGCAATTAAGAGGTGGTTCCACACTCCTCAAAACCTCCTGATCAGAGGCCTTGCAGTTGGACGTAGTTTATCGTCTTACCCTGGACGCGGATGTCGTTTATCGTCATACTCGCCAAGCAGATGTAAGATATTAACCGAAACAATAGTCTGTCACTGTACAAAACAACGATATTTCGAAGGTCGGTGTTCACGACTCTGTTGTTTAAAGCGCCTGGTACTCTAAAGCAGTTCCCCGCGTAAATACGGACCAATCTCGACACTGTTTAACTCCGGCAATCGAACGAGAACCGCCACTTTCTTTGTGATTTGAGCGTAAACAGAATATAGCCAAAGTTAATAGCACACGCACATACATACCTTCACACACACAAAAAGAGAGAGACAGAGAGAGAGAGAGAGAGAGAGAGAGAGAGGGAGGAAACACATATGTTCGTCCATGGTATTTCTACATTGATTACTTTTAAAAGAATCTATTGATAAGCAAATCTGTGAAAGTTCGAAAACACCTAAGGATCAGAAGTGAACTGCAGAATATTTCGGCATTACTTGTTCGTCAGGAAGACGAAGATTCAATTTCCTTTACGTCCTAGAAAATGTGATGTTTGGCAAATGGATGAAGACGCGTAACGTCGTGAGAATGATCTGTCCTATTATTAACATTATTCCCCAGCGAATTTATTACTTACTGAACAATTTCAAATATAAAGCAACGAATCAATATCCGTTTTAAAACGTGAAAAGCAATTTAATTAATCACATAAAATGGTAATCTGTTCGTCTCATGTCTCATTTTAAGTGCATGTGTATGAAATAGATTGATGCAAAAGTTTCCAGCATTTTAGGAGAAAATTGATTTATTAGTATATATATTCAGTCAGTTATGTGCCTTGCGTAATACACGCTTATATGCGATCTTGTATCTTTCGATATATGACTGACGAAGCAGATTTTTTTTCTGCAGTAGGTTGCCATTTCTTTCTGCCATCCAAAGCTATAGAACCCGGTATGTCATGCTATTTACTCATAGCTTGGGGGGGGGGAGAAGCGGATACATACCTTTCCCTAGGCTGTTAAAACGTAAGTGAATGTAAATGATTCAACTAGAATTTAAAATCGGCATTACATTTCCTCAATTCGAGCCCTTATTCATTATTCTACCGTGCTTCCTCATATTACATTATTAGTGTATATATCATATTATATTAGCATTATAGTTCAGTCACCAAAGTATTATCCCGTGTCGGTGAAATGGTCATAAAAGAACGATTTCGTTTTTGATTCGATAAAGGAGAAATTAGGTATTGATCTAAAAAATGATAACTGGGGCAAAGAATGGCTTGTTAATTTTAACGTCTCTAAAACTAAACTGCTCTCTATGAATAATCTGAGACATCCGTTTCTGCATCCCATCAACATGGCTAATGCTAACCTCCGGGTGAGTGACTCATTACACCTTCTCGAGCTAACGGTCTCGGCTATTCACACTGCTATGTTTGCTAGTAAAAAAATTGGTTCACTGTTTCGTGATACACAATTTTCTCTTCAGTCTCTATCTTACATATTTATAAGTCTACATCCATGCTTAGAATATTGCTGCTACATATCTTCCAGTTCTTCTGCTATATATTTAGAAATTCTTCATAAAATCCAAAGAAGAATCAGCAATATTATTGATCCTGACCTGGCGTCTCAGCTTCAGTTAATTTCCCACTGCCGTAAAGTTGCTTCTCTGTGCCTCTTCTATAAATACATTCATGGTAATTGTTTGGGTGAGCTCTTCGCTATGCTACTAAGATTTTATAATTTTAAGCGCAGTACTAGATTGGCAACAAGGTCTTATCAATTCAGAGTTTAATTGGCTTGATGTAACCGCAAGTTCTATGCTAACAGTTTCTTTTCTCGCACTTCTCGCTTGTGGAACATTCTTCTGGCTTCATGTTTTCCATCCAACTTTGATCTTCAAAAATTTAAATGTAATGTAAATTATTATCCACTATATGCCTATTCACTCTTCCATTGTGCTCGTTCCTTAATAATGTTCCTGTCTTCTAATTATTTCACACTCAGTAACCCCTTGTGTCTTAGTGGCTTTACTACCTTATTTGGGGTAAATTCGATTTTTTAAAAAAGTCCAGGAATTTGTTCTATCTAATTTATTTTTAGGGCAGTTATTAATGGAGTCAGTGGCATTGGTAAGTGCTTGAGGGGGTGGGGTATTTCTCGTCCTTTGTTTTAATTATTTCATCCCAAGCAAGGAGATAAAAGAAACTAAGACGCAAGGGGTTACTGGGAGGGAAAGTGTTATACGGGAACATACCTATTCTATTGTTAATAGATTCTCCCACATATAATAAGTAGTAGTAGTAGCTGGTCGCGAAGTCGCTCAGAGAGTTGGTGAGTCAGTCGATGTCGGACATTAAAGTATCAGCCACCACAACTAGATTGCTGCGTTATATCAAGTTCCTAACGTTTTGTACGTCGAACCTTTTTAGGACCGACTTAGTGAAATACAAGCCTCCACTGTGAAACTACTCTACAACAGAAAGAGAATGATAATTCTTTAGTAAGGGGAATGAACACTAAAAGGACAGGATACAGGAAGATAGAAGATGGCGATTGACGTTGCATTTAAAATTTTGAATATTGTATATGACAGGAAAGAAAGAAACTGTAACCCCCTCCCCAAAAAAAAAAAAAAAAACCCAAAAAAACCCCAAAAACAAAAACAAACTATTAGAATTTACTAATTAACGATTACTTCTCACTAGTTCAACAGTAAAACAGTGTAAGTTGCCAATTTAATCACTTAAATTCATGCGTTCGGGGAACGAAGGAGGAAGGCCCATGAGAACAATTGCGGTGAAAGTATTTATAGAAAGAACAAAGGGTAGCCATACCGGTGGGGAAGCGACTGAAGTCGAGACAACAGGTTAGGGTTGATTACCTTACAAACTCCTTTTTGGGTTTTGTCGAGAATCTCGTGATATATAGCAGAAGCACAAGACTAAATATAGTATTTTGCTCTTGCCGTACCGGGTATAACAGCAAAACTGTCCAAATCGTGTAACAGCATAATTATCTATCCCACAAAATTTTTAATATCTAAAAAAAAACACTAAACTAATTGAGAGTCATTTTTTTTCAGATTTTCAAATAAGACGTTTCGCCATCTTGACATCATTTGACGTAAGAATCGCTGAAAAAAAACCCTTTGAGTTATTCAGCTAAAAAGAGGGCAGATTAAAATCGTTTTGTCTCAGACCCACTGTCTTTCTAAATGAATGGTGTGCAGAAAAAGTTTATTCAGACCTTCAGTAATGCTACCATCTTCAAAGTTCATTCAAGAATCATCAAGAGAACGGCGAATAAGCTTAAAACTTAAATCAGTAGACAAGAAAACTGGATCAGGAAGTCACAACGGGAAGAGGGATCATCATTTCAACTTAGAGCGAAAGAGATCAAATAGAAAAGATCCAACTCAATTCATAAACGCTTGGCACGTGAGAGAGGAGTTTCACCTTTTACAGTCCAAAGAGTAGGGAAGACTGGGAAATGAAATCGTACATGAAACGTATGAGGCACCTTTCCAGGACGGAAAGCTAGAATGTTAAAGAGCGCGAAGATCATCTTGAATACGTTGGAAAATGATCCTGGAATATATATATATATATATATATATATATATATATATGAACTTTATTTCAATATTTCATGAGTTTCCGATCATTAGCTATGATTAATTAATGATAAAGATGTCATTTTCGTTTATGATTGATTTCATCACGATACTTCTGTTAAGCATAGAGAGTAATTATACATTTTTATTGCACAAAGAACAGTCCAGTAAGATATCTTTAATCATTTCTAAGGTACAACGGTTCGGATGTTAATTAATGCTACACGATTTAGACAATTTTGCTGTGACACCCGGTATAAAATACAGATGAATTCTGTCGAGAAAAAGTGTTTGGCATGACAGAGTGGACCAACGTTACTCTATATTAATGTGGTATCTTGTAGTAGAGATATCATTGTAGTTGTAGGAGTTTTTCGAACAAGAGATTGTGCAGTATTTTGCTATATGCAATGCAGCGGGTGATTCAGTGTGAATAAGAAGTCCCCCCCAGAAGAGAAAATGATGCAAATCTTATCCCTACGGCATCTTGCGGTTGAAGAGCGAAAGAAGAGACAGAGGGTTTTTATCCTTTCCTTTTATACTGCTTTATAAAACGCCACCTAGTTAACAAGGCACAAAATGTTAAATGTCACGAAAAAGTAATAGACTGCAAGCAAAATATCAGAAGAATAATATGTTACGGTTTTTTGGGTATATACCACCTATAACTAGTGAGCGAGTCAGAATGACTTATTTCCCTTTATAGTCGACCAATGGAAGGTTGACCAATCAGAAGCCGCCCAACACTGTATTCGTCGTGTATAAAGGCGGCCATCTTGTTTCCTCTACCGGAAGGACCAAAGGCGACCAGGAGAAGGATGAACTACACTCTGCACTACGCTTTCTTACTGTCTCCGAAATATTCACTGCCAACCTCTGGATTCTATACTCGAGGACGGCCGTCATGAAAATGTCTAACATTATATGCATGCAGAAGAACTTCAAAAATGCTAGCTGTATGATTGATTGCTGCGTCGCATTTGCAACATGGGGATGGGAGATGTCATTATACAGAATTCTCGATTGATATTTTGGTACCGGAGAAGTATTTTCTTTTCCAATGAATCATTTCAAATAGCAGATAGATGAACTTAGGGAGTTTGTTCAGGTTGCATTAATTGATGATGTTGGAAGCTTGAGTCAATGTTTGTCTAAAGATGACCTCTTTTGTATCGGACAAGGAGAGGAAGACAAATATTGAAATGCGGAACGATGTTCTTTTATTTTTAGCTTCAAGAACGATGAACTACGTTGGTTTGTTTTGTTTTGTTTTACGGCATATCAACACCTCAATGGATTATTTAATGCTCAAAAGATATTTATTGCTGGTAATATTTTTTCGAAAAATGTATTCCTGTTAATATTTTTCTTTTTCAAACAAAGTATTATTGGTATTAAAACCTATTTTTATACTTCCATACAGTTTTGACCCTAATAGGTGGACCTGGGAACACTAGCAATTAAGAGGTGGTTCCATGCTCCTCAAAACCTCCTGATCAGAGGCCTTGCTGTTGGACGTAGTTTATCGTCTTACCCAGGACGCGGATGTAGTTTATCGTCTTACCCAGGACGCGGATGTAGTTTATCGTCATACCCAGGATGGGATGAACTACATTTTTGTTGAAACTTGACTAATGCATGGAATAATAATACAACACAAAATGTACTTAAAACAAAATGTATTGAAACAAGAAAGTGTACACAATATTTACATATAGTCTTTTGTATATTCTTGGGAAGACCGTTCCTGGAGAATGTGTTGACTGAGTCGCAGTCGGGCAGAGTCTCTGGTTGAATCTCTTGATTCCTTCCTCTCTTCCCGGTACCAACCATATTTATATGGTCGGTACTCCACTATGCAAATTAGGTGGATCCTACCACAACAATTTTCCTGATTAAAGAGACAAAAAGGCCTGTCTAAACTTAAAAAAAAAAACACTTTTATAATCGAGGCGCACCCGAGCACACATATGAGTTGAAAATATGGATTAAATCCAACAGAATGATTAATTAAGAAACAGATAGGAAAATCTGTATAAATGATAAATTTAACTTTTCATTAGTTAAATCTAGCTTCAACGGACATTTTGGAAATGAAATAATGCACAGTTCTGTTTCAGAATTATTAAATGTTTTATTTTCACTGTTTTGACTGTTTTGGCATCATGTATATATCTTATGGCATTTTTGTTTATGTGTGTACCAATTTTTAAATTCTACTAATACATGTTCTACGCAAGAAAGAATGTTTCCTGTCGCATTTTCCCATAATAGGCATTAATATGTCCACAATAACATGGAACAGAACAGCTGCAAGAAAGGAGTGACGAATATACATAGTTCTCAAATATTTTTTATACCGATATATATATATATATATATATATATATATATATATATATATATATATATATATAAACTTCCCCTAGACAGTGAAATTATAACATATGTATACAACAAGCAAAATGAATGAGGACGAAAAGAGAGAGGGTCTTATTTTCCAACGGGAACATACCTATTTCTACTTTCTCAACTACCGTGGACAGTCATGTCTTGCATGTCTGCTGCCTACATAGCAACAGGCGTAGGCAGACACGTCTTGCCTCCAGGTATGATAAATTGCAACTCGTGTTTGTCACTCTACGAACTGACGTCACTCACTGGACGCCAAGTGACCCACGTGACTGCGTCTCAACCAAAAGCATATTTGTATTCCTACATTGTTTTGTTTTCATTGATAGTGTAGACGTCACGTGTATACATTTTGGTTCGAGTATTAAAACTGGTTTTATTAGAGTATTTTAATTTTATGTTAAACATGTCGAATGGTGGAAGTGAATGAAAATATTCGGTACTTACATTTTTTATGAGTTTTTACGAAAATTGGTGACAAGAAGAAGTGTGTTTGGTGTGTATTCAGGACAAAGGCAATCATGGCCCTCCACAGTTTTCTTTCCTTTGTTATCTGTGAATTTTGTATGTCATGTTCTTTCAGAACATAGACGACCATGGCTCTCCACAGATTCATTTTCTTTATTATCTGTGAATTGTAAATATCCTATTCCTTCAGTGCATAGATGATCATGGCTCTCCACAGCTTCATTGTTTATTATCTGTGAATTTTAAATGTTATGTCCCTTCAGGCATATGCGATCATGACTCTCCATAGATTACTTTACTATTTGTGAATTGTAAATATCATGTTCCTTCAGGACATAGACAATCACGACTCTCCGCATCTTCCTTTTCTTCATTATCTATGAATTTCAATTCAGAGTAGTCCTTTCTATTATACTGGCTGTCAGGTTATTAACTAAACATAAAGAGAATTTTATTTGCCGTATTTACTTGACTGAATAGCGTATTTATCTCCAACCATCAGTCAAACAACTTTGCAAATGTGTTATCCTCTTACTAAAGCCTTTTGAAGGCTTGCAGGGAAATGTATTTATTTTCAGTAAGAGAATTTTGTAAAGAGCGGATTAAGCGATAATCCAAAGGAGCAATACCTGCTGAATCCTTCAGATGATTGATATGCCGTACAAAGACATCTGATAACTAGTGATTAGAAGTCTCAACGAACACAAATGATAATAATACTGTGAAGTTTCCTTTGCAAGATGTTGTAAAAGTGTAAACAATGTTCTCTTGGAAACAAACAATAAAAAAGAATAGCACTCAACCCATTTGTAAACACCACCGAATGAACACAGCCAAGTTCGAACATTTCTTTATTTATGTAATATTAATACTTGCTATTCCCTAAGCTTACATCAGTGAATCACAGTTCTATAGGGACAGCGTTTATTGTATTCTATAGGGACAATGTTTATAGGGGCAATGTTTTATAGGGAGAACGGAGAAAACATTGTATTACACTGCTTTTCGAAATAGGAACGAATTTCACCTTCGATATCCAGCATTTTAAGCCGTAATTCATAGGGCCAACAAAAGACATCAGATAACTATTGATTAGAACTCTCAACGAATACAAATGATAATAATAATAATAATAATAATAATAAGGTTCCTTTGAAAGATGTTGCGAAATAATCAAACGCTGGACTACCTAGTAGAATTCTCAATTATTAACCAGTACAAACTGTCATCATTCCCCTTGATTGATTTATTTTTACGGTTTATCAACCCTTTGAAGGTTATTTAAAGTCAGAAAATACTTTTAGTTTGTAAGAATTCTTTTCTGAAGTTTTACTAATTAACCCATAGCTGGGGAGGAAGAGGTGGATACATAACTTGCCCAAGGGTATTTGCGTGTAAGTGAATATAACAAATCCGACTGGAATGGGAACTCGGCTCTCCGATTAACAATTCCGAGCCATTATCCATTACACCACCCGCACATCTAAGCTTACAGCCCTTGGTATTCCAAAACGGTCACCCATGTAGATATCGACTTTGCTTAACTTCGGTGAATGTACATTTCCCTTGAGACAAATAAATGCTACTTACCGTTTAATTAAATACCTGTCTGTTTCTTTCTTTCTTAGATAGCCTGATCAGATTGAAACTTCTATATGGATGTCATGCATAGTGTCAAACACGTTCAGAAATATCTAAATTGTTAAATTCGAACGAATAAAGCTTGTATGTCCTCGAAAATTATGGACTGATGAGGATGATGATGATGATCGTCGTGGGGCCCTGAGGGCAGAAGAAACAGACAGTCTCCTCCTGTTGTCAGTGGTTCTAAGAATTTCCTGCATTGTCATGTCCGTCCGCTCTTTGATGTTGTCTGAACATCTCTTGCATTACTGTCCCCGCTTCCGTCCGACTTCAAAGAGCGCCTTGCATGACGTTCTTGCAGGGGCGGTCATGCCGTGTGACGTGGCTAAATCATGCCATCTTCCGATGCTTAATAGTAGGGAGCCGAGATTCCCGTCGACCCACGAGGCTTTCGACCTTGCTCCGTTTATAGTCGTTGGTTTGTACTCTCAGTAGGAGATGCGTAGGAGCTTTCTCAGACATTTCTTATCGAAGGACTGCAGCCTTTTCCTATCTCGGGCAGGAGTGTTCAAGTCTCACATCCATACAAGATAATGTAGACGATCAGCGATTTGTAGAGCTTGAATTTGGTCTGGAAGATGATGCTGTTCTTCCATATCCTTTCCAGTCTGACCATTGCTGCTGTAGCTGTGGCGATCCGTGTGCAGATTTCTGCGTTATAGGCGCCATCTTTTGACAAGGTTGCTCCCAAGGATGCTGGATACTTCCTCCAGTGGTTCGCCGTCCACAGTGATGCTGGCACTGATGTTACTGTTATTCATCACTAGCAGTAGAGCCCGGCGTTGCCCGGGGATGTAACAGTAAGAGATAGATCAAGTATTGACCATCATAAAGACTGAAAAATAAAATTGACAAAGATTATTGTTTAAGGTTGACGGACACGCATGTCTTAATTATTTATTTATTTATTTTTTTTTTACGAATTGTTCAAACCCAAACTCAAACAAAAACATTGTTTTCAGTCGTTATGAGTCTACCGATCGAATAGAATTTTATTATAAACAATTGTCTTGTAAATGGAATTTTTAAAGCATTCTGAATGTAAAAATAAAGAAAAAAAAAAAGTGTGCAATACAATAAAAAAACACTCGGTTTAAAAATGAAATCTGATCCAAAAAAAACACACACACACACACAACAACCTGGGTTTTATAATAAGTATAACTAGACATGAGTTGTCCCCTTTCGTTCTGGCGACAGAAACGTGTTTTCAAATTGATTTCGTGCAAAAACAATTGTGTTTTTCCAATTTTTGGCGCTGTCGGAACCACTGCAAGGTAATTTTACGTAGTCCTGTGAAGTTTTGTTGAAATCGGTTGAAAAAATGTAGAAATCCAGTCAATATATATAAACGACACACACACACACACACACACACACACACACACACACACACACACACACACACACACACACACAATCTGCGTTTTATAATAAGTAAGATTATTTCGGATTTCTCTGCGTTGAGTCCCATTCCATATGCGCCAGCTATTTCAACGAGTTTGTTGTTCGGGTCTTACAGCTCAACATTACTGTCTGCCATAAGGTCATTATCGTCTACGAAAGCGCAGCTTGCAGGCAGGTTTTATAGAAATAAGTGTTGTGCTTGTGGAGAGTTCCCTGCATAATCATCTCCAGAAACAGATTGAAGAGTGTTGGAGAGAATAGCCACCCATGTCTATAGTCGTCTGGAAGAAGTCTCTCAATTGGTTGCTCAAGAGAACAACACTGATGGCGTTACAGAATCGCAAACATAGAACTGTAAGAAATAAAGGTAACCCAATCACGCGATGACATTCAACAGCTGCAACAACGAGAATGGATATCACATGTAACTCGAAGGGAAAATAATGACATAATCAAGATGTTGAATTTCCACAAGATCTTAAACAAAAGGTTATCAACGATTTGTGAACTTGAGAAATTTCAAAAGACAGTTGTACTGGATGCTCGAACAATGAGCGCCGAATGTTTTCTTATATGGAAACGACTACTATTACCATTAAAGTAAGCCATGCTTGATACACGCTTGGTCGACTATGTCTCTTCCGATTCATGACTGACGAGGCAGAAGATTTCTTGTAGTAGTTTTTTTTATACACGTCGGCGGTCACCAAAATGTTGTAGGGGATTCACTCACATCATAGCAGCAGAAATTACGGAGATAAAAGCATACTTGACAGAAAATAAAACATGCAAAAATAACAGGAAAAGAATGGTAAATTTTTATGTTACATTCATACAATTTATTTATATATTTGTGTGTATTGGTGTGTGTATTTTTTAGGTTAAAATTGTTTTATGGTACATGTAATAAAAGGGAGAATTTACTCCGTAGTATCACACGCCATATCGCAGAGAGAATTTAGACACGCTAAGGTTCGTGGTGAAGAGATTGAATTTAACGTCTTTTGGCGGAATGTCCGTATTTCCGGAAGGAACTTGAACTCGGCTCTCTGATTTCATTCCAAGGAGTTATCCATTAAAGTACATCGAATGCTACCATGGCTATTATTGAAGTTGTTTTTTTTTTTTAAAAAAATGCTTCGACGAAGAAAAACATCGATTCAGTGTTAACATTTCTCAGTTGAGGCTGACATCCTAAGGCGGCTACGCAAACACATGTATACACACAAAGACATAAACAGAGAGAAATTTACTGAGTACATACTAGTATGACACAAGGAGCGCCCAATGTGAATCAGACATTCTAAACAGTACTAAACATCTGCGAAGCTGGTTTGTTAACCATTACACTACGATAACAGAAATTCACTAATCCATGCAGTCATATATACAGAGTACAATAAATAAATTGTCGTCGAAATTATGGAAAAATGAAAATAACCGTGATATCTAATTTTAACAGATATATTTACTGAAATTATACAAAAAATATCTTCAAATACTAAAGAGTAAATTTATTCAATCAAATCGACATTGGCTTCAACCACAGCCTCAGGACAATTTCGGAATCTCCTGCAACTCTTCTGGACGGTCTCCTTGTGCAATTAGGTGAATGCATCCATAATCTTTGCTTTCAGTGAATCGTTAACGTTACTAGGAGCTTTGTTGGTCTCTCGCTTATCTCCGCCCCGCATATAATAATCAAGTGAGTTCCAGTCTGGTGAGTTAGGTGGCCAGATGTAGGGGATGATCCTGACCATACTATACTGTGCAGTCGACAGAATTATAAGCAAACCACTCGCATGCGCAAAATGAAAAATATAAAATGGCGACAATTTATCCATCGCACTCTCTGTCGCTCAATTAAAGACAACACACACACACACACACACACACACATATATATATATATATATATATATATATATATATATATATATATATATATCATACGATGTGTCTAAATTGTATTTAAATTAATTAATGAGATATATGAGTGCATAGATATTTTAGCTCTTTTGTTATACATCGTGCACTGTTATATTACCACCAACACTCACCCTGTGTGGCTATATATATATATATATATATATATATATATATATATATATATATATATATATATATATATATATATAAAGACAAGAAAGAAATTTTTTCTTTACGACGGGCTTTGTCCATTGATTCGCTTTATCAAAGCAAAAGATTTTATTTTGCAAAAAACATTTATAAACAGAAAAATGTCGTTAGGTTTTCAACATTTTTAAATTTAAGAACGCTCATAAATCTATCTATCTATCTATCTATCTATCTATCTATCTCGGGCCCACCCATATATCTATCGTTATGTCCTATTAGATATACAGAAAAGTGAAGTCATTTTTTCAGTCTTATTCTTCATTTGCCATCACGCAAAATTTGTCCACTGGCGCTGAGAAATCGAAATTTGGTTAAATTCAGCTCGTAATGGAAATTCTGAAAGAACAGCAAGCTTTTCTTTTGCATTGTCGAATATATTTTTCTTTTTTTAAAAATCCGTTGCCAGTCGAATCTTATGAAGCATTAAATAACCCCAAAAGATATATATTCAAAGTTAGATTGCACTGAGATCATGTATAAAGATGTGCCACTTTGATTTCCTGAAAGAGATTATTCTGGGAAAATATTCATAGAAAGTTGAAGTTGAGGAATCAAGGGTTGTTGATAAGAGATTAAATTCTCGCAAGCGGACATTTATGCAGAGATTTGCACATGAGGATAACTGCAGTGGGACAGGGATTTAGTGATGTCACTTGATTACAAGGAGAAGCAAGAAAATAATTTGAACAAGTCAGGCGAACCTCTCTATAATGTATGTATGTATGTATCCATAGCTGGCCACTCATATTCGAGAATACCTGTCTACTAGGGTGGCTAGCCAGTCCCTATTGCAGATCTTTGCTCAGGCGCATTTGGGTTTATTCAACACCCACAGAGCCTACCTGTGGTTTATACTGCAACTATGCTGAGCAGACCTTAGAGTTTCTGGGAAAGAGCGTGTTATCTAGAATGATCAACAATTTGAACAAGGCCAGCACGCTCAATCCCTCAGCCACGATGACTTGTGACTTCGTGCTAGCACAGCTATCAACGGTCCCCAAAGGTTCTGTCTATTATTTCACTCACAAGGCATGGGTCAACCCGTGGTATGGTTTTACAGGCACTTTCCAAAGGTGACCCACGCCGAGATCGGCCCCTCCCGTCCGATAACATCAGGAAGTTTCCTGACAACTTGACCATGATGAGATTAGAACCCGGGTCTCATGGCGAGAATACGAACGTTCTAATCACTCGGCCACGTTCCCATTTACCTCGCTATAATAATAATTATAATAATACTAACACCACCACCACCACTAAAACTACTACTAGTAATAATAATAATATTAATATTAATAATAATAATAATCTGAAACCAAATGTTTTATTCTTATTGCGAATGACCAATGCTTTTTAATTAGAAATTACCAAACACACATACTGAAAAATTGTGTTAAACCGAAATTCAGATTTTGTGGTAAATATCCCAAAACAATTGACCGTCTTGTATCAGGTTGCACAGTGTTAGCACCCACTTGGCATGATAGAGTGGCCAATATCTGCGCGGGAAAATCTGCAACTTTTACGGGACGGAAACAGAAAGAATCTGGTATGAACATAACACAGACAATAATAATAGGAAGCCAACAAATTCAAAAGAGAATTTCAAATGGATGAAGAATGGCAAGTAAACTATAATACACTTACTGCAGCGGCAAAGTACCTAAAAAAACAAAAAACAAATCAAAAGAAATGTACCAAATGCAAAAACAATTGCAAGATAAGCCTCTTCATGGACAATACTCTGCATGTACCAAACAAGCTGATATAGACAAACTCTTTACCCATCAGTGGTTACGTAGAGCAGGGTTAAAAGCAGAAACGAAAGGTTTTATTTTTGCTGCACAGGACAAATGCTTGCTCACTAGAAATTACTAAGCATACTTGTGTTAACCAGAAATGAAGATTCTGCGATAAATATCCAAAAACAATTGACCATCTTGTAATAGGTTGCACGGTGTTAGTATTCACTGAATATAAAACTCGGCATGATAGAGTGGGCCAATATCTGCACTGGAAAATATGCAACTTTTACGGGTATTAGTGCTAAATTAACATGAACAAAATCAGTCAACTGATAATAAAACAGAGTGCAGGAATGTATAGATTCATGCCTTTCCCAAAGATTTCCTGTATATTAAACATGAACAAACTCAGTCATCTACTAATGAAATAGATGAATGGAGTGTAAGTATAGGTAATTTCATGCCTTTTCTAAGGACATTGCCTTACCTCCTCTCTCTTTATCTCTTTCTCTCTATCTCTCTATCTCTCTGTCTCTCACACACTGACGATCCGCTTAGGTGAAACCTTGGTAGGTTTGTCTGGCTTCAAGGTTTGACTATATATATATATATATATATATATATATATATATATATATATATATATGTGTGTGTGTGTGTGTGTGTGCGCGCGCGTGCATTGCACATTATAGTTCGCATCCGTTTATCACGCGAGATAAAGTTAGCGCCTTGTTTGGTGAATGTTCAATCTTTTGGTCATGAGACAGGAGTGTCCACCCCAGGGCGCGAGCCTAGGCGACGGTATACAGACACCATGTACTGCCCAGACTGCATCACACCCATCTCTCAGTCGTAATGACAAGATCCAAACAAATACAGGACATTACATTTGGGGACGGCTTGGCTGCAGGAGGTACCGGAAAGGCGTCAGTGTTTACAGCCAAACCGCCTTCGGGGCTCCACTTTGTCTGGATTTAATTCCATAGCCTTTTCCGTGTTTGGATGTAACCGCAAAGCAGAGTTTTCCTTCCGCTAGATGAACAGCCTTCCTGGGCTATTAAGAATTTTTGACTCATTAATGTGTAAACATTGACAAGTCAAAAATAAATCTACGGTTGTTTAGGATTTCGTCCAGCCGTTTGAATTGCAACAACTCGATATTCACATCGTTTCCACAAGGAAACACCTTCAGAGATATGCTGATCATACTAACTCGATTGCCACACACAGGTTCTTGATATTTGTCGTTGAATAGCCTACGTTCGAATGCACATCTCCAGAACATTCTTAATAAAAAAAGTGTGCTCTACGGTTGGAAACGAACCTTCATCCCCTTTTGTGGGAGAAATCACCGATTGATCCGGTGTTCTTTACCGCTCGGCTGCGGAAAGCGTCACGGTACGGCAAGGCTGTGTTTTCCCTTTTAAGGAAAGCAAACCCTCGTCAGCAAGACATTTTATTGCTCAGTTTAGTACCCGAAAATTAAACAGAGCAATTTCCATTATAGTGGACACTCGAAATAGATGCCCCATTTTTATTTTCACATTTAAATGTCTAATTTAATTTGAGTGGCCCTCGAGGTCACCGGACATCACACATTTGGATTTTTTTTTTGTGTGGGGCCATTTGAAATCAGCTGTTTATCAGACACGCCCAAGAAATATTGAGAAACTTAAAGAGATTAAAAAAATTAATAAAATAACAGTGGAAACTCTCCGACGTATTAATGAGTCATGCAGGCGCAGAATTGAAACGTGTTTTTGAAAAAGAAGGAGGACATTTTGAATAGCATATATAACAATTAAAAAAAAACTAGTAAATAAGATTTACTTTAATTGTATACTTTTAATACATTTTAGTAATTATACTTTTAATAAATTATCCCTATGTTGCGCAATTTTTGCCTCATCATATATATATATATATATATATATATATATATATATATGTGTGTGTGTGCGTATGTGTGTGCGTGTGTGTGCGTGTGTAATCTCAAGGATTCTAAGCAAAAGATTATATGAAAATAAAAGGGACATTTTACAAAACTACACACAGATTCTTGAAATGTGTCGTTGAATAGCGTACGTGCGAATGCACATCTCCAGAACATTCTTAATAAAGAGAATGCGTTCTAATGCTGGAAAAATATCCAAATGTGGAGAAATCTCAAGGAATCTTTGCAAATCATTATATGAACATAAAAGGGACATTTTACAAAACAATACATCAAATGTGTCGGTTGCCCACCTTAACGAGACTGTTCACAATGTTGACATAAGAAATGCTACTCTGATCAAAGGAGGAAACAATTCACTCCGACAAAAATGTCTGAAGAGTACCAAAGTTCATCCACAGTAACTTTGCGCCCTGCCTCTTACGACATTGCACCATACTTGGCAGAACTTCTATCATCACATGGTGGCATATCTAATAACAAAAATGATGGAAAGAAAAAGAATCGAAATGAAATCGGCTAGAATAAAAAAAAAATGTAGAATTGAAAATTCCCAGCATTCCTAGTTCGTGCACATGAGTAGTCACACCAACATAACCAATTTAGTCTGATGAATTTCTAAAGGACTAAACGTGTCATAATAAAACTTTTTCCACTTTGTCATATAGTTTTCCCCATATATATATATATATATATATATATATATATATAAGTGCGCAGGTATGCAGAAAATAGAAAAGAACACGTTGGGTGCATAATCCGGGGTTCCTTTAGTATTTTGTTTTTTTATTTTTAAGAAGACAGGGCTCCATACAGAAGTAGAGTTTATTATAATAATATTTTTTGTTTAAAAAATGATTCCTTCGCCACATAAGAGTTCTCATGTTTTTCAAAACGAGAGCCAGAAACCATCCAAATAATTATTAAAATTCAACTTAATTTTAATAATTATTTGGATGGTTTCGGCCTTCTCTTTGAAACATGAGAACTCTTATGTCGCGAAGGAATCATATTTTTAAACAAAAAATATTATATATATATATATATATATATATATATATATATATATATATATAAAGGGTGTTTCATTAAGACGGATCAAAGTCAGCAGTAAATAAATTAGTGTTATTGGTGAAAATGTATTTATTTTTCTATTGGATCATGTTATTTAAGTCATGAAAATTATGTGTGAAAAATAGTATCGCCCAAATATCCGCCAAGCTTTGGCGGCACACCTCCACTCGATGATCAATATTTTTGATGACATCTCTTCATAGTCTCGATCTCACCAATATGACTTATTATCTCATGCTTCAGCTGTTGAATTGTTGTTGGCTTATTGGCATAGACCTTACTTTTGAGATGACTCCAAAGGAAGAAATTTAAAGTTGTCAAGTCTCACGATCGTGGTGGCCAATTGACTTCACTGTTTCGAGAGATGATGTGACCTAGGAACTTCTCATTAAATAAAGCCATTGTTGAATTGGCTGTGTAATAGGCTTGGATGACTTTAACACGTTGTTTGATTGTTAATCTTTCCATGGTTGAAATTGCAAAAGAATTGTTAATTCTGAAAGAAAAAGAATAAAAAAAATCATTAGATAGACGCTTAAACTTAATTCACATTTAAAATCGGTCCAACTTATTGGAACAACCTTTCTATATATATATATATATATATATATATATATATATATATATATATATATATATATTGCTGTATCAAAAATGCACAAAAAATCAGGAAAAACATTCGAACAGTGTATTTCTTGAAGATAATATTTTAAAATTTCATGTTTAATATTTTAAAAGTTAAGTAGTTTTTGTAATCATATTGTTTATATCAGAGATAGACCATAATGATTAATAAATAAAATTTGTTGTTCACTTATCTGTGCCTATTCCGAGTCTTGCGGAACTACATCCACTTTTCAAGAGTTTTTTCTGAAATTATATTTTTCTCAAAAATTTTAATTAATACGCATATAAGCACGCGTGCGTAAATGCAAAAAAAGTCAGGAAATATTAATCCACACTCGTACGCAAGCGCATATGTGTGTGTAGGGGTGTGGACATGAGTGTGTTCATCTTTAAAAATCATTTCACTCCAAGTAAGATGTTGTAACCTATGGAAAGTTACTGAATAGAAGAATCACACGAAAGTTGGTAATGAACGATAATACTTAGGACAAGAACAACACATATAAGATTCGCCAGCGGGGCGTAGAAGTAGTAGTCAACTTCTAGAAGTGAGTCAAGTGAATTCCACAATGAATCTCCGACTGCAGACCGCAGACAATATCTACCAACTACCCCACGCGGTCAGATGTGGCACAAGGCCGAATTTAATTTGCTGTAACCTGAGCCTGTAGCTCGGTCAAAATTTTCCCGTAGACCCCGTATAAAACGGGGTCGGGTAGCTGTTTCCCAAGACGAGACTTTTCCCTTCGGCATAGCCCCATCTGGGGATCCTCTTTGCCCGGAAGCAGAGAGTTTAAGCAGCCCAGCTGAAGACTGCGGACCGGCAGACAAACACATACAGTATTCACTACTGTATTTATTGGAATGGGGGCATACACATTATCATCCGTAGGTATGCTACAACATAAGGCAATAAAGTCACTAAGATTCAAGGGGTTACTAACTGTGAAAGAATATAAGAAATAAAATAGTTGTTAAGGAGTTAGAACAATAAAAGAACAGAAATTAAGAAAACAGAAATAACAATCGACATTGCATTTAAATTTATGTAGATCAATGTTGACCAGAAGGCAGGAAGCCGGAAGAAAGTTCAACAAATGAGAAACGCTGGAGAAGAAAATGTTAGCATAGAACTTACGGTTAAGACTACCAATTTCCACTTTAAATTGATTTGGCCTCGCTGCCAATCTAGTACTGAGCTTAAACTCGTAAAGTTGATGCTAAGAATTCAAGGAATATTTATCAACACTCGTATATAAGCACATATGCTTTTATTTTTTCTGAAGTCTCTGGTGATCCACATGCGCGCATGCGCACACGTAAAACCTCTTCCAATCTTTTCCTTAAATAACTGATCTTTCCACTTTAATTTTCGCCGATGGCATTGTATTTATCTTCACACTTTTCTTTTACCGAGAATTACCGGTCTTGTGCCCTCTCATTTTCTCTTATCTGTCATCCTGAACTCAGAAATGCACTCTGGGAATATATATATATATATATATATATATATATATATATATATATATATATATATAGATAAACAGAAAGATAGACAGATAGCAATATCCGGCAATTTGGAAATTCTGTTTAATTTCCCGTGCCTTTCTCCTAACTCTTCGGTTTGATTCTAGCATACTGAAAATCTGTAGCTCAAACATCCGAAAAGATTTCAATCATGTTAAAATAAATAAATTCATAAAAAAATACACACACGCGATGCCTGAAAGATAAAAAAAAAGTGCCTATCGCCATTTACTTACCATCTATCATAAAACACTTCCGGTTTGAGTTGCTCACGTAATGTGCAATCATGTTACTCTTGTTATAAGAGTGTTTGGCAAATTGAGAAGTTGCATCGACAAACACTTGACATTTGGCTTTAGTCAGAATGTTCGAAAAACATTTTCTCATTTCATATTAGCAGTAGAGCAGCATTTAAATCGCATGATCTGTGGTTCAACTTTTTTTTTTCCAAATTAAGTGTCATTTAAGACAAAAAAAATATATGAAGAAATCGATTCTGGCAACTCCTAAAATCTGCGCTGAGATTAATTTTTTCTTAAATAGAAATTGAAGAATCAAACAGTTGACAAGATAACTACTACTACTACTAATAATAATAATAATAAACATTGAGAAACTAGTATTACGATTTACACTATTCATATTGTTTAGAATGTTGTCCTCATCTTTATTGTCATATTCACGACGCTTCGGCCATTCTTCAGGTGGCATACGTTGGAATTTCAAATCGAGCTCCCCGTGCCATGCCTTTTCTGGATATCTCAGTTTCAGTTATTTCCCTTTAGTAACTCAACTCTCCAAGTTTTTGTTTGCATTTGCTATGGCCAGGTATTGATCTCACAATAATTTTGGGTCAAGTCATTGGATTACTTCAACCAAATCTTTTATACATTGGGTATCATCATCATCATTATCATCATTATCATCATTATCATTCTAAAAACAGGGTGTGGTCGGAGGATCACCAGACCCGTCCCCTCCGCATATCCTGGTTGAAAGCCGGACTGTTATTAATTCATGCGTAACGTGTTAAGGGAATTAAACCTGACAGAGGCCATCCCTCTTCAAGTCAAACCCCACCCGACCTCTCCCAACATAAAGGCTCGCCCTTGGTAACGGATAGACTTACAGCCATATCCCGTTGAAACACCGGTTCTCGTACGATCACCGAAGTTAAGCAACGTCGGGGATAGTCAGTACATAGATGGGTGACCGCTTGGGAATGCCAGATCCTATTAAGCTTGGATGTCCTGGTGGTGTAATGGATAATGTCTCGGAATTGCTACTCGAAGAGTTCCAATTCCTTTTGGATTTATTATAGTCCCTGACACGCAAATGCCTCTGGAAAATGTATGTATCAACCTCTTCTATAAACAGAGAGGGGTGGCGAGAAAATTATTTCTTTCCCCTTTTCTACGGAGAATTAAAACGATTAATTAGTAACAAAGCCAGTGAAATATTGGTCGAATGCTTCCATGAAAATTGGATTTACAGTCGGGCTCCTTTTATATTCACATACACGCAAATACCCTTAGGAAAGGTCTCCCCCAACTATGGGTTAATTACTAATACTTCTATGACTGAAAACATTATTATCCCCAATAGAATAAAATAAGATTGCGTACAAAATACTTAGATTTCGGTATTAAATAACCCATAGAGGTAAATATGCTTCGAGCTAAAAAAAAAATAATCAACCAACATTGGTCACGGATGATTTAATAATTTAAAAATAAATATATTAAGAACTACTGAAATTGATACTCACAATTAGAAGTAGACGGATCAAGTTACGAGGAGGCGTAATAAGGAAAGACTGTTTGGAGAATTTAACACGCACAGGATAAACTGAAGGCAACAGAAACTGAGAGAAACAGCGAATAATCTACTTAGCGAGATTGGATAGAAGAACTGGGATAAATAAGGACCGTAAAGGGTCAAAGTGTAACGGTAAAAATTATAAAGTTGTGGAGAGCCTTAAACAACCACGTCCTGAAAGCGTATACACATAAAAGTAATACAATGTGAAACGGTTTCTTGTTTGTCTTATCAAAGTTAAATATCGCACTTTATTCTAAAAATTGTGCTGGTATACTGTGAGAAACCTCTTTATTCAAAACTAGCAGCATGGCTCGGCCCGGATTCAAAAATCGTACGACTCATACAGCAATCGCTATCACTTGACTTAAAATATGTTTACCCTTCCTTGCCTTTAAAGGAGTGCCCTTTGCCGTGCTGATGTTGCTACATGCCTTACTTCTTGCCTATCTCACACTGCGATTTTTTCTAAGCTTTATACTAAACATTAAATCTGTTATGAAAAAAGAACTAAACAAAATGAACACAAAACGATCAGCTTTAAAAAAAAGGACTCGTAACTGGAAAAACCGAATGAAAAAAGAATGTTAACAACAAATACTTTTTCACACCCAACCCAGTTCTGCGGAATCAGAATCAACGTTGAGTTTAAGCAAGCGAATGAGCCAATTGGAGTAAAGTGCCATGCAGATTTACATTTTTCCCACTTGTGACGAATGCAGCTATCGAATTTTTTTGCATGCTAGCATGCTAGTTAACATTCGTGTCAGTCAGCTGTTGGCTCTCACGCTGGCCAATAGAATCTTCCTGCCTATTCGTGGCTCTCATTCTGGTCAGTAGAAAATGGGCGCAAACTACATGAAAACTGCCGTAGAAGCATGAAAAAAATCGATTATTTCCGCTATCGATGGGAGTTGGGAAATGCAAAGTCGGTCTTGGCCATTCCGATAACTTGGAGCATGTGCATGTAAATTTTGGTGCATATCCGTCAAAAATTGCGGCCGTGCATTCGTTACACACACACACACACACACACACACACACACACACACACACACACACACACACACACATCCCGCCTTTTATAGATAGAGATTTCTAAGCCATTCGACTACTCATTTTCAGAGCATCCCTGCCTTCTAATGTAGCTGTATAATCCCTGTTGCAGACTTCTGCTCAGGCACCTGTGTTGTATACTTCAACACTGCCGAGTGAAACTTACAGTTTATATATATATATATATATATATATATATATATATATATTAAACGTTATTTTTAGCGGATAATCGTATTTAAGAAGACGCTTTGTTTATTTATCAAACAGTATATTTATTTATTTTCTTCCCCTGGCCTGAATATTCGAGAAATCTTACTAGGGAAAAATATGAGTTATCCGGTAGGATTCGAACCTGCGTCTCCCTTGGTGAAACCGTAATTAGATCGAACATGCTTTGAACTCTCGGCTACAAAGTGCGTCGATGCCCAAATAAAGTCGAATAGTGCCTTTAAACACGAGAGGAAAGAATTCGGCTCATCACCTCTGCTGCTGCCAACAAACAATCTGCTCTTGCTTGGAAAACTGTCATCGCGATCAGTGGCGGAAAATAAATCCAAGTTAAAAAGCAGTACTCATGCTGAATGGCTGAATAAATGGCCAGTATCTTAAATGTCAGGTACCATTTCCATATAGATTTTTAAATCTATATGGAAATGTAGCTGACATTTAAGATACTAAATTCGACCAATCGTTAGAAATCCTTTTGACATTAAACCTGAAAATTTTACAAATGAAAAACTTGAAGTGGCTTTAATAAGCAATAAAAATAGGAAAGCAGCGGGACTTGATGACGTTCATCTGGAAGACTCGCGATTTCAACGATATTCTGCTTCAAATCTGTAACGCCACGTATAATGGAAACGTCATAGAAAGATGGACAGAAGGTCGTATACTTCTTTTTTCAATGAAAGGAGATCTAGGATGGGCAAAAAATTACGGAGGAATCACATTTACCTCTATTAGAGCCTCTTCGTGCTTCTGTTTGTGTTTTTATCGCTATTGTTTCTGGCTTTCTATCTATCTACCTATCTATCTGTTTCAGTTTGTTCATATCTATCTCTCTGTTTCAGTCTGTACATATCTATTATGTTCATTTCTATCTATCTATCTATCTATCTATCTATCTATCTATCTATCTGTTTCAGTCTGAAAATATCTATCTATCTATCTATCTATCTATCTATCTATCTATCTATCTATCCGTTTCAGTCTGAATCTATCTATCTATCTATCTATCTATCTATCTATCTATCTATCCGTTTCAGTCTGAATCTATCTATCTATCTATCTATCTATCTATCTATCTATCTATCTATCTATCTATTTCAGTCTGAAAATATCTATCTATCTATCTATCTATTTCAGTCTGAAAATATCTATCTTTCTATCTGTCTTAGTTTGAAAATATCTATCTATCTATCTATCTATCTATCTATCTATCTATCTATCATTTGACTGTGAATTTATATCTTTTAGTTTATAAAAAGTGAAAATGAAATATTGTTGCCTTTTAGTCTCTCCTTTCAATAGTGGCAGTTGGAAGTGTTAAGCATATTTATTAGTAATTCTAACATTCTACAATATATATTTAACAGAAGTGAAAATAAGTACAGTATGCTATAGCTGACAATGGACTTTGTTCTTTCTAACAATTATCGGTAAACTGTAAGTCACTAACTTGGGCGCCGTCGAACAACCCCCACCCCGTAAAAATTTACTTACAACTACTTGCATGCCCACATCAACCCCAATCTTTTATTTTCTAGTCGGGGTAACCGCAGAGATGTGATAAAACATGTCCATTAAAGGGTAAACGGATGAATTGATCAGAAAACAAAGAAGTCCTGGGAATGACGATATACTACATCCGGCAGCAAGACCTCTGATCCGGAGATTGGAGATTTTGAGGAGTGTCGAACCACCCCTTAATTACTATTGTTCCCATATCTACCCTGATCCGAGGTAGTAGCACCTGTTAGGATCCCAGCTATGGGCAAATAGTGACCCCCCCAAACAAAAACAAATCACTATGAAAGTATAAAAATAAATTTTTATGATACAAATACCAGTAATACATTTTCATATTACAAATTTTCAAAATTACAAACAATACATATTTACAGTAAAATTATTAACAATGCATATTTATAGTAAAATGATCAACGATACATTTTATAGTAGGAGCCCATTTTGAATAGGAGCCCATTCGAATTCCATCCGTGCTCAACACACGAAGGCTCGGAACAAACGCTCCTATTCAAAATGGCACAAAGATAAAGCAAAACAAAACCACCTTGAAATTTCTCGAGAAAATCTTAACCCAAAACAAAAAAAAATAAAAACCCAAAAACGAACAAAAGTACTTACGTTAAGTTGTGAAAAAATATCCACTTCCGCGACGTAGCTTCTCCGTCAGATAACTTACGTAGCATAACAAAGGGTTAAAAAAATGAAGAAATAACATTTCCTTTATAATAACTACTTCAATGATCACGTGATAACAAGTCACGAGACCTTGTAACTATAAAAAAAAAGTAAAAAGAAGGTAACAGCTTTTAGTCAACCAGAACAACAACCCAGGTAAGTACCTTAAACCTCCTAACTGAACCGTCAATTTTTCTACAAAATGGCTAAAGAAGTATCCGAAAGTGTTTGGGACAATTAAAATTATGGAAAATATTCATACTCCCTCGTTCAATCCAAACGGAAAAAAAAATCTGAAGGTTGGAAAAACAAAATAAAAAAAATTAATTAAATTTTGCATGTCTGTCATATTTACAAAACTGCAACTCAAACCCTCATAGTTGAAATCGGTCCCTGGAAAGTGCATATAAATTGCATAGTTCATCTGCACTATCACTGGTCATCATCAGATTGTCCACGTAGAACCGATTCTCCATCATATGTCTACAAGGATCCAAAATAAATTGAGCAGCATGGTACCGGAGAACGCAACTCAGTATGAAAGGGGTTAATAGTGAATCCGAAAATAATTGTGGTGTACTTGAAACAACGCAGCTTACCGTTGTTTTTCAGGAAGAAAAAGAACCTGTTCTCATCGGCCCCCAGCCAACACAATGTCATTGTTTGCTCGAAAGGATAGCAGTAATTCCAACAGGTCGTTCGTAAGGTTCACTCCCTGGTAGGCAGCCCCATTAAGAGAAGGCGAATTATTTGTCTTGAGACTTCAGTTGAAAACAGGTAGACGTAGAATCTGCCTTCAGGACAGGCTTGTGTGGAAACCAAATATATTCCTTAAACTGGTGAAATGTAACAAAAAACCTCCTTTATTATTCCTTGACGTTCTTGATGGCGGAAAACCTCCAAGTAGTCCTGATAATTCCCATCACGTTCCAGTTTCCGTGCCACATAGTCCAAGACACGAATGGTCACAGAATGCTTGGAAGGAACACAAGATAACATTTCGGACTCCCAATGTTGTCGAATGTAATACTTATCGTTCCTGAATGTGATAGATTATCTAATGAGCGCAACCATCTACTCGTCATAGTTAGACAACAATTATTCCTTAAGCCCAAGTGACTCCATGCTGAACATTATTTCTAAACCTCTTTGTACATCACTGTCAGGGAAGAAATCACTTAGAGGATCTTCATATGTACTCCTAGACTCCAGCACACACTTGCAGATAAGGCACCAGCTGAAGGGGTCCTAGGTGCTGAATTAAATCTAGCGTAATTGGAATAGAATTGGTGCCTCTGTCAAACCTGCCTGCAAGGGGACAGTTACAACGTTGGAATTCATCCAAAAGGGAGTCCAGTTCATCAATGTACACTGACAAATCAATGTTATTATCCTCTAACACTGGGAGTGTAAGTGGACAACTGGAATCAACATTGATTTCCAGGAGTATTCCCTTGAAGCGCTTGTCATAGTCTCCAAGGAGTGTTGATAACTTGAATTCACAATCAAGCCCTAAGGATTCCAGGCTGCTGAGGGGCTTCAAAAATTTCACTGGACAGATAGGTCCGCCAACTCCCAGTGTCCAACAAACACATAACAGAGACACTTTCACAATTTCTACCAAAGGATACACACAAGACAGGCGGGAGATTAGTTGAACTCCCAGAATAAGTACGGGATGCAGAGTCAACACGGAAGGAAGAATCCTTCCAGGTAGGGTTGGATCGAAGCCGTGATTCTGCATCTCTAAAGGAACTCCGTTCAGGATTATGAGCAGTGTCCGAAGAATTATCCCCCTTGATAGGGAGACGTTTAATCGCCTTCTTGGTATCCCCTAGGACGGAAGACAATGTGGGAATTCTCTTACCTGAGAGCTGAATTAATTCGCCCTTAACTTCTCTGGGGAATTTAGAGAAAAGGAAGAGGCGAGCACCAGAAGACTGGTCATTCGAGAAAGCACAGTTGAAAAGTGCCTTCCAACTCCATCAGAAGTGAGGCTGTCCTGGATCAAAATTCAGGCAAAGATGAAAAAGACTTCTCTCGTTTAACAAAGAAGTCCAGTATGTCTTGGAAAATGTTGTCGATGATGTCACCTTTATCCAGATATTCACCCCTCAGGATATCGAAGGCCATTCGATAATTCTTATTGCTGATATCCAGATGGTTGATCAGCAGTAAGGCCTTTCCAGAGAGTGAACATTTTAAAAAGTTTAACCTCTCAGCATAGTTGTCAACGCCGCCTACACAATTCTCAAAACGAAATTTCGGAAACTCATCCGGTCAGTCTGCATTTCCTGGCTACTGAACGTAGCACAAGTAATCTGGATCTGTAATGGCTTGACGATGAATGAAGACGGGCTCCTATCCATCTCTGGCGGGCCTGGAGGCGACGACTTCAAAGTTGCGGCAGGGAGGAATCCAAGTTCCAGATCCTCGAGCTCTCTCCGGAATCTTAATGAATACATCAAGGGTTCTTTCCCGATATCCAACCTCAGAAGAAGACTGTTGTAATTTCTTAACGCAGGTCTATATCTTCTTTTAGTACGCTAACCATTTTTTTGAAGAGCCAAAAATATCTTAGCACAGAGTTCGTCCTCCTGACTAGCAACATCCAGATTTGTCCTGATCTTTGATCGTCAAAGAGAGATCCTTCTCAGTAATTCATCCCTGTTATTAACCATATCAGATACATGCGAGATTAAGATAATATTTTTTTCGCAAAATATCGAAGAAAATCTCAACAAGACAAAAAAAAAAAAAAAAAAAAATCCGTGACGGTGTAAGCTGGGGAAAAATATATTTTCGACAGAAAATATATTAAATAAATTTAATCCATTTGATACTATGTTGTCATTGTTTATATTAAGATATGTTTCCTAAGTAGAAATGATCGATTGATAAAAATTGTCGAAGGTATGTATTTCTAAACAGTAATTCGGAATTTGAAAACCAAACGCTTCTTTGTGGCTGAATGGTTAACAGCACATCAGATCAAATAACGGTTCCTATTAAGGTTACAGGTTCAATTTCTGTCGGAAAGTGCATATTTTCCACGAAATTTCTCGAACATTCAGACCGGTAAATGTAATTAATACTGTTTAATTAAAAAAAATAGTGCATAATAAATAATATCTATAAAATGACGTATAAACAGAATATATATATATATATATTATTAATATATATATTATTAATAGAAATATATATATTATTAATAGAAATATATATATATATATATATATATATTAATAAAGAAATATATATATATATATATATATATATATATATATATATATATATATATATATTATTAATAGAAATCTTATAAGTATAAGAAACTATACTCGCTCGAAAAACCTTCGGTGTGTTGATTTGCAAATAAAAAAGCCAATACCAAAAGGAAAAAAGTATTAAAAAAGAAAGAACCAAGAACTTGTACGTTAACCGAAAATAATCGTCCAGCATACGAGTTCAAGGCCAAAAGAAAAAAAAAAACCCGATGCGAGTACCCAAAATAACTAGATAAAGTGCTCAATACAATAAGTAGAGCACGCCTAGTTAAACCTGAGGAAGGCTGACGATCCGCTTAGGTTAAACCTTGGTAGGTTTGTCTGGCTCTCTAGGTTTAACTATATATATATATATATATATATATATATATGTCATGAATTAAAACACAAGTACATAGATTCCCAGCCTGAAACCTATCCATAGCCTCAAAACATTTCTACCAAGATTTACCATTGTCGAAATATAAATACGCACAGAAGCTGATACTTAAACGAAAAGTAGCGTTGTGAACCTCTTCATACGGTGTTAACAGAATTACGTCTCTTTAATACGAGCTTCATTTGGTGCGTCACGAATAGACACTCGATCACCTTTGACTGAGCGCTAGACCACCATTCAAAATGGCTGCCAACTTGTACCGACGGTGAGAAAGAAGAGCTCATCTCACAAAGAAGACTCCACGTACCTTCCAAGTATGGAAAGCCCGTTGTAGAGTCAGACGCCAAAAATAAGTAAGTGGTCGTGCGAAAGAAGGAATGGAGAGAAAAACAAAGAACCAGTCTTGGTCAAGTCACGTCTTGACCGTCCATCTGTTCAGCAAGATTCTGCTATTTGGCGTTGATAACAGTTCCGTAGTATCGAGCTCTCTTGAGCTTTGACCAATGGCCAAAAATTGGACTTGTTACTGGTCTTTAGTTCCTACGGTGCAATCCGAACTAAAGGAAATATCATCTAATATATTTTTCATTCTTTCTTTAGAAAAATGACAGCCTACCATTCGCGTTTTGATCGTACTCTTTATAGCAAAATTTTTTAAGCACCGAGCCAATATTTGAAGCCAATCTATGCACACACATAAACATATGTATATATCTGCGTGCTTATCAACGTATTGGATCTTATATATTTTAATAAATGGTAAATATATAAGAAAATTCTGAAGATTTTTATTCTATGTTTTGTCGATCAATCGCCAAAACTATATTGAATAGAAGTTTTCCAAATTGTCTTATATATTTACCATTTGGTCAGATTTGAATATTAAAAAATATAATATGCTGACAATTTACTCATCACACATTGTATTTGTATATATATATATATATATATATATATATATATATATATATATATATATATATATATATATATGGTGTTCCAATAACATGGACCAATTTTAAATGTGAATTAAGTTTAAGCCTCTTATGATTTTTTTCTTTTTCTTTCAGATTTAACAACTTAAGTCTTTGATAATTTTAACCATGAAAAGATCAACACTCAAACAAGTGTTAAAGTTAACCTATTACGCAAAATAGACATTCAAGCAGAAATGCATTTCGCTTGGTCAACATAATCGACCAACCAAGAGTGCAATTGGAAAAATTGTTCGTAAATTCAAACAAACGCAGTTGGTGGTAGATGTGAAGACACCATTGTGTGCTCGTATACGCCGTTCAGCTGAAAACATTCCTACAGTGCACAAAAATGTGTCCGAAAATGCAGACACCTCTATTCGTCATCGCGCGCAGGAATTGAACGACTCCGCAACAGCGTCACATCGAATTTTGAAAAAAAAGGTTATAAAATTCAATTAACACAAGAACTGAAACCTGCTGCCTATTTGGATCGCCGTACATATGTCACTTGGAATTCAGAGTTGTCCTTCTAGACCAGTTGCCATCCAAGGCCGTTCAGCTGAAAACAATCAGTCTGTTCTACTATTTACCTATGGTTGGAGGGAGAAGAAGAGGGTTCATACCTTTTCCAAGGGTATTAAAGTGAATGTAGTGGTTTCGACTGGAACTCGAACTCGAATCTCCGATTCCTCAATCCAAGCTGTTATCTATTACTCCAACGTGCCTCCTCTTTCTCATTCATTCATTTATTCATTCTTTTTTCTTTCTCTCTCTCTCTCTCTCTCTCTCTCTCTATATATATATATATATATATATATATATATATATATATATATATATATATATATATATATATATATATATAAAACAAACCTTTCAAAGCGATTTTTTCGACAGACTTTCATGTTTCTAGCTCTTTCTTTTTTAAAACCTTTTTTTCCTTCGAGACTGATTTGATTACTGACAAATCAAAAATTCGAAGGTTTTTCGAACGAGTATAGTTACCTATATATATATATATATATATATATATATATATACCAGTAATAAATTTTTTGAAAGAAAAAAAAAATATATTACCAACAATACATTATTGTAACCCTCCTAAGAAAATAATTTTTTTGTATTAAATAGCTCTTAAGGACTTGATTTACCGCTAAAGAAACAAACAAAATCAAATTTTGATTAGTTATGGATCAACCTGTTCTACCCCAGCTATGGGTTCATTAGTAAAACTTGTATCACTAAATCATTACTAACTCCCAAAAATATCCTTGCAATCTAAGCATTTTATGGCTTCAAATAAACTGCAAAGGGTTGATAAGCCGTAGAAAATGCCTCAATGACAATAACTATGGGTAGTTATAAAAGAAGGCTCTAGAGGTTGATTTAAAAAGAGTCCTAATTCTTTCTAGTTAGGTGAAAAATCTTAATTTTCAAAAACAGGCAAAAAGTCTGATGTTTAAGTCAGAAGCAAATCTTTACGGTCGAACGATTTGCCAAGTGCATTATTTCCTGACACGTGTAATGGCGAAACAATGTCGAACAATCAAATTGAGAATCCCTGAGCAACACACTTGATATTTGTAAATCTTTTGGCATGTTTTCCTCAAAACCAATGCAAAGTCACGTTTTTCTTATGAAGTCCCATACGAGATTTGCGTGGGTTCGGATTTTAAATTTCGCTATTGTTAACCTTTGAGAATATTGTCAAATCAATTATGTTTTGTAAACCTCAGTTAATATTCCCATGATACTTCTACGTTGTCTTAATTGTTTTTTTTTTGTTTTTTTTTTTGCGCTGCAAACAGCCTGCCTTTAGTGTTTGATTACTTAGGAATTAAATTAGTTCTACAGCATGCTATTTCGGATTTAAATGCACGGTTTAAAATCCCAATTAGAAAATTGGAAGAGAAACGTACAAGCTTCTGAATATTGGAGAAAAACCTTTCAGAAATCCATATTACATACTAATAGTATCATTCTCTCTCTCTCTCTCTCTATATATATATATATATATATATATATATACACAGTGTAACCCGGATATAAGAGAGTTGTCGGAACCGGAGAAGAAGTCTCTTATATCAGGGTTTCTCTTATATCCGGGTTTGGTCTATTTTGTTTAGGTAAGTATGGGAACAATTTGGAACCAGAGAAAATCTCACTTATATCTGGGTCTCTTACATCCGGGTTACACTGTATATATAATTATGTCGTATATATTGTGATATATAATGCGTGTTGGATTTTAAATGAATATTGTTTAAACTGTGATTAGATTGTTATGGTATAAGATGTATGTATGTGCTGTCCACCCTCAAAAACATGGGGTTATGGATTTAATACTTTTCATTGATTTGATGCCAAAACTGTTCCTCACAATACATTGGTGAGACATGCAGAAATAATAAAATAACGTATCTATGAACACAAAAGGGAATTTATACATAACAATTTATCACATGTACTAGTCATACGCAGGAATAAATTCGAACACAATTTTGATCTAAAAAATGTCACACTCATCAAAAAAGAAAGTAATTTAGTGTTGTGGTAGGATCCACCTAATTTACATCGTGGAGTACCGACCATATAAATATGGGTTGGTACCGGGAAGACGATGAAGGGAAGTAACAAGAGATGCAATCCAGAGACTCTGCCCTACTGCGATTAAGTCACCCATTCTACAGGAACAGTCTTCCCAAGAATATACCAAACTATCTGTAAATATTGTGTACCTTTTCCTTGTTTCAATACATTTTGTTTACGTACATTTTGTGTTGTATTATTATTATTCCATGCTTATCCAAGCTTCAACATTTATTCAGAGGGAAAATTCTCGAGAATGCCGCTATGGAAACTTATCAAAATTAAAATATACGTCCTGGTTTTTTTTCCTAACTTCACATTTTCTGAAATAATTACTACTTTCCCAAGCCAATATACAAAACCGCAAATATGTTGAAAAATTAAAAAAAGACAGTTAAATACATCACCTTGTGTTTTTGAAGATATATAGCACATCCCATACCATAACAATACCATACCATCCCATACCATAACAATTTAATCGCAATTTAAACAATATTCATTAAAAAAAGAAAAAAAGAATTCTTGAAAATTACTCGCTTACTTTTTGCCAGACTTTGATGACACTTTGTTTTCTCTACATGTTTTGACTGACCTTTCAAACATCCGATAAACATTCATGAACGTTCTTATAGCGAACAAAACGGCAACTTACCTCGTCAAACCAAGCGACAGCGCGTCGTGTGTATCCTACGACGGAAAAATGTGGCAAAAAAGAAAATTACGAAAAAAAAAAAAAAAAAAAAAAAAAAAGGGCACGTATTCCGCATGACATGCTAAAGAAAAATTCGAGTATTTCGGCTACCGCGTTTGTCGGAGGGTGGGTTATTTTTCTGACTGGTTACGTGCATTGTGATTTGTAAGATAGAAGCTGCGAATCGAGGTTTCGGCATTTCTTTCTGTCCCCGATATTCGAATCTGAACTTACAGTGATTTATTCTCTGCGTTGTGGAAGTAATCTACGACAAATATTTCCTTTGCAATCCCAGGTCGCTTACAGTTCTCAAATTTAAAAGCCTTGATAAACCAATGACATCCTCGCTATTGTATATAAACACGTGCTAAAAATCCTAGATTTGCATTGATAAGGTCCCTCAGAGGACGAAACGCGTCGGTTAAGAATAGTTTTTCCTCGTGTTTCTTTTTATTCAGTTCATTTTGTCAATTTACAGATACACTCTATTTGAAAATAATCTACATATATATATGCAGGGTCTGTCTATATTTCTGAGATGAGGTATTATATACATTATTTACATTATTCAGACTATTGTCCTCATCTTTGTCACCATATTCACAATGTTTCAGCCGTTGTACGCTCCGGCCTTCTTCAGGTGGTTGGAATTTCGAACTGAACCCTTTATTTCGATCACTGGGTAGACTGTTCTAGTTTCACGTGCCATGTTTGATGGATGTCAGTTATCAGTTATCTCCTGTTAATTTTCCCTCTGAAAGTTCTCCACTGCCTTAACCGGGTATTGAAAAAGGACACATGGCATAGTGGATAAAGGCGTTAGTTAGATCCAGTGACAGGATCCAAAGAGTGTGAGTTCAATACCCGGTTAAGGCAGTGGAGAACTTTCAGGGGGAAATTAGCAGGAGATAACTGATAACTGACATCCATCTTACACCAAAACAAGAACAAAAGTCCACATGAACATATGTCCGAAAATCTTTCGTTTTTGAGTTATTCAGTTTAAAGTTTACGGTTTAGACGCTTTTAAATCTGCAATCCAAGACACAATCCCAAAATACTTTTACAAAATTTTGGGGCGGGTTCCTGATACCAAAACAAAGTAAAATATCCATATAAATATATGTCCAAAAGTTATAGCTCAACACAGCAAGTCATAACACATGTTCAACACATCAAATGTCATCCACTTCTATATACGCATGCACTCATCGGATCATTGACTGGTGGACCCTTTCACGTAATTCAACACGGTGTCAAATGGTTTTGCTGGACCCCATGATACATTGATGAAGCGTCTCTGCATTATTAATGTCTGCTGCATAAAAATCCAAAAGATGGAGGTCGGTGGATCATGAATCTTTCTTGGTAGATGTCAGCCAGTGTATCACGAACAATATGACTAAAATGTGCTGGAGCCCTATCATGCATCAACCATATGCGTCTTCGTATTAGCAGAGGTACATCCTCTAGCAGGTCTGGAAGTGTGTTCGAAATAAAGTCCCTGCAGACAGCTCCTGTAAGACGGGCTGAGAGATCATATGGACCTACCAGACTGTTACCTACAATTCCAGCCCACACATTAATCGTAAACTAATGCTGATGCCTAGCCTGCATTATACCATGTGGATTCCGATCACCTACAAATGTTGGTCGCGTAAATTTGTTATTCTATCTCTTCCAAACATTGCCTCATCCGTTGTTTGTCTCTTCAGTCTTGTGACTGAAGAGACAAACAACGGATCGGCAGTTCGTGCAATAAGCCAACAGCATAAGTTCTCCCTTGGTATGTGATCAGAGTGCGAAAGACCCTGCACACGTTGCAAATGATACGGATACAGGAGCCACTCTTGAAGCATTCTCCATGCTTTACTATGAGATGTACGACATACTAGGGCAACTTGACGTTTACTGATACGTAGATCATCTCCTTCAGAATGCGTTCTTCGGGGTTAGGCGTACGAGCGGATCTCAGTCTTCTTTGATTCATAGTTTGTGGTGTCACGAATCTTGTCTCAGCAACGCGATGGTAAACAGCAGCAAAGGTGGGATGACTCGACTGCCTTCGGTCTGGAGAACGCAATCTGATACAGCCGTGCAGCCTCGCATCCATTACTATTTGCGCGGCCGTATGTAAAAATCAGATCTACCAACTCACGATATGTATATCCTGCCATTGTTAAATTGAACACTTCTCAATTAACTCATTACTGCACATGTTAAACATTGAAGACAGACTAACCACAAATATACACGAACAACAAAGTGCCATCACCTGTATACTTTCTATAAACTTAATAGCTCAAAAACGAAGGATTTGCGGACATTTGTTTATATAGACTTTTTTTCCTTGTTTTGGTGTGAGGAATCTACCCCCAAAGTTTGTAAAAATATTTATGACATAGCCTTTATATATATATATATATATATATATATATATATATATATATATATATATATATATGATTAATGTGAGTAAAAGTTTGACACTTAGATGACTGATGTTTCATTCAGCCTCCTGACTCTAGAATTTCGTAGGCGGACCTGTCCGTCCACTCGTCAGGGGATATCAGCAATATACTGCACATATTTTTTTTTTGTTTTTAAACACATCGAACATTGGTGTAAATTTTTTTCTGTATTTTTTGTGCACGTTTGTGCGCGTGCAGCCATGCCACCGCCTCTGCGGATGTGCGTTTGCTCGCGTGGGTCCGTCTGGGCGGATGTGCGTACATGTTGGGTGCCGTGATCATTTGTCCTTTGCTTCGTTTTTTTCACTTTACACTCGCTGATTTAGCCTTCTTTCTTTTTTTTTTACTTTTTCTCTCTTTTTCCTTTTTCTCTTTTTTTCCAAGACATGTGACCTATTTTTATTTTCGGGCATTTAATTTTTTTTTTGCTAAGGAAGTTGTATTACGTTTGTTACATAAATAATTGATATTAATACTAAATGATAAATATTATCAACCATCGTCTGAAGAAGTACCATCTTAGTACTGAAACATTAAATGTTTTGTGTAGCGATGTAAAATGTTTTTATTGTAATTTATTATAATAAAAATATTATATATATATATATATATATGTGTGTGTGCTTCTATATCTATAAATATAATAATGTGAATAATGTATATCATTCCTGAGATTGAATAAATATTTAAATAAAGAAAAAAAGAATAGACGATGACAAATCTTTATATATTTCTGTGTATTACTTAAAGATTATCAGACGTTGCATCTTGGGCGCCGTGTCGTTAGGTGTTGGTAAAATTGTGCGTTAAAGACTTTGAAAAAGGCGTGTCTTTTACCATGTGAATCATATTACTAGTAAGACTCAATAAAAACCTAGGAAAGCCGCTCTTGAACGGGTCTCTTATGAAACTTTTACTGACAAAAATCGATTTGTGTTTCTACACGAAAGCAATTAACCTCGAATCTGGTTCGCGAGATTTGGTTACAAATAATGAATTGGACTACATTTAAAAGCCAGGCCCGACTAAGTGTTGAAACGACTGTCTTCTCATTAGTAGACTAGATAAGCCCAGCTTATCAGACAAGTAATCCTAAATGCCGACAAGTATAAAAATTAAAGATTTAACACCTCTGGCCTTTCAAAACTAACATAACAACTTTTTTCCTAACCAGCTTTGATAGGAGTAGATAGGTTCACCTATCATCCGGTTCATACTCCTCCTCGGTCTTCCGTGTTGGAGTTGAGGTTTATCACTTGATTCCTGTTTAGGATTGGGTTTCCGGTTCTTATTAAAGTCTGCTTCAGCTCTGTATTTATAACACTTGTTCTTTCTTGTGATATTCTTACACAGCACTACACAGTAACCCTCTACCTTGAGTGGTTCCTTGGCCTTGTATTGGGTGAACATTAGTAAAAAAAAAAAAAGAAACAAGTTATCAACAAAGTTTAAAAAATCCAAAGCTTGATCAACATTTAGTTTCGCCTATCGTCCGGTTCACACTTCTCCCCCGGTCTTTTGAATAGGAGTAAAGATTTATGCTTTGTTTCCTGTTTAGAATTGGGTTTTCGGTTTCTTTCTCATTCTCTTTCGCTCCTCCCAGTAGCTCCTTGCGTCTTGGTGGCGTTTTCGTCTTGACTGGGGTGAATTGAAAGAAAAACTTTTATTTTGAAGCGAAAACCATGGTCAATTAAAACCCTTATAAACGTAGTATAATTATAGAATTTTAATAAATGATGAGATCTATAAATTTATGATTGGGTTTTATCATACACGCGCGCGTGCGCACATACTCAAATATATCAAATTGAGTCGTAAGTAATTTCCGTTTCTTTGTAACTAATTGTAATAACTAATGTATCAGCTTTACTAATCGTACGTCGCAGTTAAGAATAAATTTAGTGTACACTAACATACCTCAGATTTCGAACGGCAGTAGCGGCGGACACTGTGGATTAAAGAAAAATGCTATTTCATGACAACATCAAGCCACATGCAGCAACAATAGTTCAGGAAAGGATTTTAGAAAATGGGTCATCTGTTCTACTCCACCTTCTATATTCAGTTGATCTTGCTCTAATCGATTATTACATTATTCATAAAGGAAAATTTTTTTGAAAATGACAAAAAAAAAAAAATTCTCTAATAAAAACCAGATTCTAGAATTTACTGAAATTTGCAGATTTTTCTTTTCAAAAGTTATGAAAGAGTTGCGTGATAAGTAGGAATTGGTCCTTGTAAATAACGGTGAATATAACACGGAATAAAATGTAATTGTATTTTATTTTTGGGTGAATAAAGTTGATGAGCGAAAACTCAAATTATTAATGATTCGACGTAACAGATACAGAATCCGGGATGGCTAAATGCTTATCAATAAGGAAAGTGGAAATGGTGAATCGAGCTGAAACAATTTTTTGTCTGCTTTTTACTACTGCTCCTGGGAAAGGTAGCAGTTAGTTTTTGCACGGTAGTAGCAGCATACACAGACAATTAAAGAAAAAAAAAAGCTCTCCTCCATGATAACACAAGGCCGCATATAGCAAGAAGGACTCAGGAAAACATTTTGGAACTCGGTTGGTCTGTTCTATCCCACCTGCCATATTCATCTGACCTTGCATCAGTAGAATATTACTTTACAGCGATGAGAAAGTGACTGAAGCCGAGGCGACAGGTCAGGACTAATAATATTGCTGATTCTTCTTAAAATTTTATCAAAGATCTCTAAATATATAGCAGGACCATAGATGTCAGCAATATTCTAAGCATGGTCGAAAATAATTTTAATGGCGAATGTATTATCGTAACTAATCCTTCCATAGATTAAGATTTTTAAAACCGACTTTTTTTTTAATCTGGCTCCAACCTATATTTTTACCACCAAATATCGCTAATCCTTCGCTCAATGTTACTAAGTCACTGAATGACTCAAGTCGCCAAACAATAGTTCATACACTAATATGACTCATTAAGGACAACAAGCCTGTTACAGTAGAAAGAAATGAAGATTACGCGGATAAGTAAATCGATAAAAATTGATCATTGGCGTAAAGAGGTTAAGATTTTAGTGTCGAAGGAAGCACAAAAGCGGGAGTCTGTTCCACAATGTAGAAGTTCATGGGAAAAATCTGAGTGGAACCTTCTCCTTACATTTGCGATGCAGTAGGAAATGCAGCTGATTCGCTTCCGTGAAAATAGCATGGCGTATCCTAGCTGTAAAGGTCTGAACTGGTGGAAATGAAGATTGGACCTGCGTGACTGCTAAATATACAAAGTTACGTTTGCTTTTTACGTAATAGAATCGGTTATTGCCAATAGTCATTGAACGATATTTATTTTACGCAAAAGAAACTTAAAATGAAAAAAATACTCTTCTCAAATTACAGTGTTTCAAAATAAAATTTACCCCGAGAGGCTGTAGTCCAACATATCATACCATTTTGGAATCAGGTCGACTCCGTGAACAAATTAAAAGTATTCCGGACTAGAAATTTGGGAAATGTACTGCGATTGCTTTCAACCATTTTTTTACGTAATTCGTTGCGACAAATTTTTTGTACAATAACAATTTTTATGACTTGTAAATAAATTTGGGAATAATCGAAATTAATTGCGAAATCCAGCAAAAGCCACCCATGAAATAAAAATAATTGTTTATACGGGGAATAAGGAGCTAGGTACATCAAATTGTCTTTAAATTAAGTGGCGACTGAAGAATTTTCGTTGAACTTTTAAAAGGTAAGCTTAAATATTAATGCAATATTTAAATGCAGCGATCAATTTTGAGTTTTTCTGTAGTTTATTGTTGCCTATCGCATCTACTCCTCTCTACCTATTGTGATGAAGGCCCAATCAAGATCCCTCCGCAGGAGCTAGCTTAAATGTCGCCCGACAAGGCGGCTTTTAAGCTAGTAATAGTATAAATTTCAGACGGAGACGTTAAAAGTATAGTAGAATTTAGAAGGAACCGGAAACCGAGTTTTAAACAGGAAACAAAGGATAAAGATCTACTTCTGTTCAAAAGACAGGGGATGTGTGCGAACCTGACGATAGGTGAATAAATCTGGGGGAGGAGAAAAAATTTAAATAATGAAATAAAAAGTAAAGATATCAGAGTTTTGGCGGAGACTTTAGAAGTATAGACCTGGGTTCAAATACTACCGTGATCTATTTGAGTTCTTGATAATAGTTGCCTGGTGAAACGATCCCTCTTGATAATAGTTGCCTGGTGAAACGATCCCTGGCACTGTTGGAAAATGACTGTAAAACCATACCACACCAAAAATGACTGTAAAACCATACCATCCAAGCCTTCTGAGTAAAATTAGGTAGATAAAACTGTTCGGAAACAGTCGATAGTTGTGATAGCATAGAGTCATAAGTCATCATGAGTGAGGGTGTAAATGTACTTGCTACTTATTACATGTTTGCACGCGCTCGCATCCGAACATCGGGATCGTCATCGTCTTTGTCGATTCTCTTTCTCTCTCCCGGTGGCTGTGAATCAGTGTTTAGCGAAGCCATTCGCGTGAATTTGATTTTAGTGGACAATCCTGCGCGACAAAGAAGCTCACACACTTGGTCTGTCAAAGTCCGCCTTGGGTATTGGCGCTGCCCCTCTTTCGCCTAATTATGCTAGTGAAAAAAATTATCAGTAAAATGGAAAGGAAATTGAGAAAAATATGTCCAAACTTTTGTATGCTTTTTCGTTTATGTTCCGTGTGCCATCAGGACCTTGATGATCATGGCTCCCCACATTTTTCTGTCCTTTGTAGCTTTTCTTTTTGTTATCACTCCCCAAGCTCGCGTTGTTTTCCTCTGTCCCACTTACCTTCAATGTATCCTGTGAGTATCCTTTTTTCCAAGCCCTCTTTCTTCATTATGTGACCTATCTCTTTCTGATGTTAAGTATCCTCTTTTGTTTTCCATTTTCTCTAAAATCTAATCGTTGCTGACGCGTTTGGTCCATGGTATTCTCAGCATCTTTCTTTAGGACCAATTCTGTTGCTTCCAGTCTCTGCTTTGTCCGTGATGAAAATATCCAGAATGCACTGTTATATAGGAGGACTGATATTACATAATAGTTCAGTATGATTTTCTTTGTTTCTAAAGACTGATAATATATAACAGTTCAGTATTATTTTCTTTGTTTCTAAAGAAAATTTTCTGTTTCTTAATACTTTGCTTTGCTTTTGGCAAGCATATTTCGCTATTACAATGCGCCTTCGAATGTCAGTATTGTACTTTTCGTTCTCTGTTAAAACACTAGTTTTTAAAAGTAATTTCATGTCATTATCTGTCTATATTTCTGAGATGAGGTATTATGTACACTATTTACATTATTCAGACTATTGTCCTCATTTTTGTCGCCATATTTATTGCAACGTTTCGGCCGCTGTACGCTTTGGCCTTCTTCAGGTGGTTGGAATATCGAAATGAAGCTTTTTATTTCGCTCACTGGAGTAGACTGTTCTAGTTCCACGTGCCATGTCTAATGCATATCAGTTATATGAAGAGTATGAAGGTGTCATCTACGTACTTCATACTCTATAATTCTACTGGACCATGTGAACTCAATAAGACCTTCGATATAGTTCACGATGGAGAAAGAGAGTAACAACACACTCCCATTCCTGGATGTTCTAATATCTCAAACAGAGCATGGGTTCAAGACATCCGTATACCGTAAACTGACATTCACCGGACAGTACCTCAATTTCAACTTCCACCATCCATACAGCGTAAAGAAAGGGATCGTCCGTTGCTTACAGCACCGAGCAAAAGTCATAAGTGGCGACCCAGCGACATTAGATAAAGAATTGGTCAGTATAAGTAGTACTCTACAACGTAACAACTATTCTGGGTACATGATAGCAGCCCCCGCCCAAACTGGGATAGAGAGGAGGAGGACAACAACACTCAGAAAACAGTCTGCCTGACTTATGTGAAGGGGTTATCAGAGAAAATATAAAGAATCTGCGGTCTATATAACATCAGGACAACTTTCAAAAGCTGGACGACACTTCGCAGATATCTCTCCCGAATAAGACCCCCCATAGAGGAGAACATGACTAAAGACTGTGTGTACGCTATCCCGTGAAACTGCAGAAAGAAATATAAATGGAAGATAGGCCGCCTCCTTAAGGTAAGGCTTCAAGAACACCAGAAAGCTGTAACACGAGGGAAAGTGAACAAATCAGGCGTGGCTGACCACATATGGAGAGAAAATGGAGATTACCGCCTTCTGTGGCAGTAGGTTGAGATCATAGACAAAGAACATCATTGGAAAATTTATAAACTTATGGAATCAGCACATATACTAGACCACAAAAATCTCCTGAGCCGACCAAGCATAGAAATGAATACAATATGGGAACCAGTAATATGGAGTGCCAGAGAAAAGCGATAATAACAACAAAAATATGAGCTCTGGTAAAAAAATGGTTGCTGAAGACATTAGGTTTATAATACCCAGAAATTCATACACAAATGTCCTCAAGGACACATGACACAGTGGATTAAGACATTAGTTAGATCCAGTGACAGGACCCAAAGAGTGTGAGTTCAATACCTGGTTAAGGCGGTGGAGAATTTGGAGAGGGGAATTAACAGAAGATAATTGATAACTGACATTCATTAGACGTGGAACTAGAACAGTCTACCCCAGTGAGCGAAATAAAGGGTTCAGTTCGGCATGCCAACCACCTGAAGAAGGCCAGAGCGTACTACGGCCGAAACGTTGCAATAAATATGGCGACAAAGATGAGGACAATAGTCCGAATAGTGTAAGTTTATGTCAGTTTTTAAAAATTGTTTCTCAAAAGTAATTTTTGTATTAATTTTTAAAAATGATATATCTATCGTTTAAAAATTAAAAAAATATTTTAAAGAAATATCAAGGTTTTTTTAAATTTTTATTTCTTTCTGATCAATTCCTTTTCGATGTTACATACATAAAATGATTTGACTGGTTCGTATTTATGGCTTATCACCCCTTTGCAGGTTATTTAAAGCCAAAAAATGTTTTTGATTGTATGAATGTTTTTTGAGATAATAATGATTTTGTGATACAATTCTTACTAATTAACCCATAGCTGAGGGGAGAAGAGGTTGATTCCTACCTTTCCCAAGAGTATTTGCGCGTAATTGAATATAACGGATCCAACTGGATCTAGAACTCAGCTCTCCAATTAACAATTCCGAGCCATAATACATTACACCATCCCCACATCCAAGCTTACATCACCTGGTATTCCCAAGTGGTCACCTATTTAGTTACAAACCAGGCGCGATGTTGCTTAACTTCGGTGATCGTACGGGACAATAATAAAACATAGTTAAAAATACCCTGTTCTACAGAATAACGATATTATCAGGTCAGATTAAAATTGATGACCCTGTAATAGTGGCGTTTTTTTTTTAAATAAACTTTGAAAAAGGGTCATTCTGTTGAGTTTCCCTGCACGCGACACACAAGGGGCCACGTTCCAGGTGATCGAATACAGACGTGTCTAAAATGGACCCTATTCTGCCCTTTTGACGCAAGTATAATACCAGACTGATGTATTCGTTTTTATCCTCGTATAAACTGGAACTATGTCTACCTGTTTTTACTCTAATGTAAACCGAAACTTTAGCTATTTGACACTCATGAAAAACCAGACCTATGTCTACTGTTTTGACTTTAGTGTAAACCGGACCTATGTTTCTCTTTTAGACGCGAATATCAATTGCACCCATGTTTACCTTTTTAACTCACGTGTAAAATTAGATTCATGTCTACTTCTATTAGGTTGGTGCAAAAATAATGACGTAATAATATCGTTTTTTGGCCTATTTTTTAACGTCAAAAAACGACATTATTACGTCATTATTTTTGCACCAACCTAATACAATGTAACTGGACCGATGTCTACCTTTTTTAATGTAGTGTAACCCTGATGTCTGTTTATCTTTTTTGTCCTCGTATAAACTAAACCTATGTCTACCATTTTTTACTCTAATGCAAAACGAACCTATATATCTACCTTTTTGTCTATACTGTAACTAGATTTACTGGGTGTAAAAGCAAAATTGTCCACATCGTGTAAAAGCAAAATTGTCCATTTGATAGATTAAGATTTGAACCATTGTATCTCAGAAATGATTAAATTTATATTACTGGAATAACATTATTGAACTTTACTTTGAGCAATAAGAATGTATAATTAATCTCCAAGCTTAACAGAAGAATCATAAACGAAAATAACATCTTTATCATTAATTAATCAGAGCTAAGGATCAGAAGCTAATGAAGAATTAAAATAAAGTTCAAATATCTATATTTTATTTCAGGATCATTTTCCAACATATTCAAGATGATTTTCGCCCACTCTAAGCTTTTAACTTTCTGTTCTGTAGTAACAAGCTTCCTCGTAGGTTTCATAGACGATTTCATTTTCAAGCCTTTTTTACTGCTTTTTGGACTGTCATTGATGAAACTCCTCTCTAACGTGCCAAACGTCTTATGGATTAAGTTGGATCTTTTCTAATTGATATCTTTACCTTTAATTTGAAATGATGATCCCTCTTTTTGTTGGGACTTGCTGATCCAGTTTTCGTCTCTAGTGTTCCTTCTTTTTTTAAATTTATTCACCGTTCTCTTAATGGTTCTTGAATGGACTTTGAAAATGGAAGCCAGAGTATGAATGTTGGTACCATTACTGAAGGCTTGAATGATCTTTTCCCTCTCACCATCGCTCAATTTGGGAAGACAATGGGTCTGACACAAAAGAATTTTAACATGTTCTCTTTTTAGCTAAATAGCTCAAAGGATTTTTCAGTGATTCTTACGGCAAATGGTGTTAAGATGGCTAAACGCCTTATTTGAAAACCTGGAAAAAAGTAACTGAATTAGTTTAATGTTTTTCTTTAGATATTAAACATATTGTAGGATGGACAATTTTGCTGTTACACGACTTAGACAATTTTGCTGTTACGCCCAGTATGTCTACCTTTTTGTCTGTAGTTTAGTGAAGATCGGAAAGACATTGTGAAAAATATCGGTTTTTCTGGATTCCTTGTTTATATGATCCGAATGCGAAACACTAGTTGAGAAGGTACTAAGTTAAACGTCTTATACTATTATACCAAAAAAAGGCTATAAAGATTTTTCCATTTCTGATTTTACTCAGAATTAAAAACAGATGTTTTCCACATCTAGTGTAAATAAAGGTATCGAAAGAAACGTGGTATTTTTTACGCTCATATTAAATCATTATTAGACTGTTTTTTTAAAATAACGACGCGGATATTACGTCAATGTATTTCTTATAGGCCCACGAAATCATTCTCGTAAACCTTAATATAGCCCATCGTTTATATTCAAGGTGTAAGTGGTAGTGGAGAATGAGATGACTTTAGCGAGGGGAGAGAGAGAGAGAGAGAGAAAGAGAGAGAGAGAGAATAAAAGAAAAGGTTCAGGAAGATAGGGCATAGTGATTGACGTTCCATTAAAATTTTTGAAGATCGTAAGTGGCAGGGAGGTAAGGAATCCAAAGAGAGTTTCAAAGGCGATAAACGTGCGAAAAGAAAATATTAGAAAGGAACTTACAGATATATCTAGCTATTTCAAAAGTAAAACATTGAGACCTAATTGCCAATCTAGCATTACGTTTAAATTCACGTTCCAAGTCACTTCCCCGCCGGGACCGAAATGTGGCTTCACTCTGTCTTTTCTCTCTATATATTTTAATGTCGGTTGTTCTGATGAGATCTCCTCCTTCCTGTCTCGTCTACATGAATTTAAGCGCACTACTAGACTGGCAACTGAGTCTCACCTTTTTACTGTTTTAGATCTAACCGCAAGTTCTATTCTAATAGTTTCTTTTCTCGCACTTTTCGCACGTGGAACTCTCTTCCGGTTCATTACTTCCTGGCCACGTACAATCTTCAAAAATTTAAATGCAACGTCGATTTCAGTTTTCTGTCTTCCTGAAACCTGTTCGTTTATTTCTGTTTTCTCATTCTGTAAATTATCACCTTGCTTGGGGTAAATGATTAAAAAAAATAGGCCTGAATTTAACAGATCACCTCTCGTACATTGGAACCATCTCCATTCCAGAACTGCTGGAGATGCTTCTCACGACAATAAATTACCTTTCATATCCTCATAAACTGCAATTCTAACCTTTTTACGCTCACTATCAAAATTGATGAAATTTGCTCATCGCAAAAGGTCCAAGGGTCACTCAAGAAATATTTATAAGAAGAGAGAACAATAAAAGGACAGGAATTAAGAAGACAGAAGATAACGATTGCCATTACACTTTTTACGATCAAACTTGAAGATTGAAACGCAAGATGCCGGAATGGAGTTTCTCAGAGAAGAAACTATTAGCATAGAACTTACGGTTCCATCAAAAATTTCAACTGTAAAATGATGAGACCTTGCCGCCAATCTGGCGCTTAAATTCATAAATTTTAGATATCAAAGATGAAAGCTCATCGCAAACAGGCCGACGAAAATTGAGAAAATACTTATTTGAACATTCGTTAGTCTGTTCATGTTTATGTTTCCAGACCCCTCATTCGAAAGTTGACCGTTTCGAGTGCGATACCTAAATCCCTCACTTCTTTGGAGTACGTGCTTATATATTTGTCTAACCCACGGTTCTTCCCCGAGTATCTATAACGTGTTCCCATGTTGGGGCAGCCAAGTTATGGATCAGCCCTTGCTGACCGTGAGGTAATCTGAAGTCTCACTGAGTGCAAAGTCTATACTGTTATGCTCTCTCTCTCTCTCTCTCTCTCTCTCTCTTCATTCTCCACTATTTGATCAAAGAAGAATCAACAATGTACTGACCTGGCATTTCAGCTTCAGTTATTTTCCCACCGCCGTAACGTACTTTTCCTGCGCATTTTCTATCAATATTTTCATGGTAATCATTTGTGTGTGAGCTTTTCTCATTGGTAACGGGACTTTATGAATTTAAACGAAGTACTAGATTAGCTATGTATTTAGAGATTCTTGATAAAATCCAAAGACGGATATGCAATGCAATTGCACCTGACATTTAGTCACTTTCCCATTGCCATAACTTATATCTTCCTTGTGCCTTTTCCATAAATATTTTAATGGTAATTCTTCCTATGAACTTTCCTCTTTGGTACCTAGACTTTGTGAATATAAGAGCAGTACTAAATTGGCGGCAAGGTCTCATCATTTACAGTTGGAATGCCTAAATGTAACCGTAAGTTCTATGCTGACAGTATCTTCTATAACACTTCCCAACTGCGGTTTCTTGCTTTGCATCCGTCAACTTTAATCGTCAAAAAATTTAAATGCAATGGCAATCGTTATCTTCTGTATTCTTAATTCCTGTTCTTTTATTGTTCTCTCTCATTAATAAGCCTTTCTTTTTTTCTCATATTCTCTCACATTCAGTAACTCTTTGCGTCTTAGTGGCTTTATTGTCTTGCTTCAGGTGGAATGATTAAAAAAACGGAAATCACCCCGTGTTCGAGATTTAAACTTTGTTCAATAATTTTTCTTTTTTGAATTTTTTTAAAATGCGTTACATTATGCTACGTTTCTCTTGTTATCGAAAATTTAAGACGCGCATCATGGGAAGACTCCATAAATTACTGGCCCTAATGTGGATCATGTGCATTTATACTGACAACTAAAGATACCATCACAGATCATATCCAGGTCGGTGAAATATTTATTAAATTTATTTCGATTGGACTAAATTATTTAAAATCAAACGTGATTACATTTACTTTACCTTTTCACCGTTCACGATGAGAATGCTTTATATATATATATATATATATGAAGAAAAATATACTGAAAAACAAAAAAAAAATCCCTATGCGATTACGCTGTTTTAATCGCATATTAGGATTTTTGTTTGTTTTTTTTAAGTATATTTTCTTCATACTATCGGATCTATTTCCATATATTTGCACACACACACACACACACATATATATATATATATATATATATATATATATATATATATATATATATATATATATATATATATATTTTTTTGTTTAAAGATATGGTTCCTTTGCTACATAAGAGTTTTCATGTTTCAAAAACGAGAGCCGAAACCATCCAAATAATTATTAAAATTAAGTTGAATTGAGGTGTTTAGTCCCGTTTCATCTTCAAGCGAAATTTTAGGAATAAGCTATCTCTCGGTTTACGTGTGTTTTTAGGCATGGTCCGTTACAACATTCGTTATTGTGGGAGTGGCTAGACTATTTTTCTTCGTTAAGTGGTCAGAGAGTTAATTCTTATCAATAGATTCATCATCTTCTGAGAGGTTTTGCTAAGGTTGGGTAGGGTATCTATTTCAAGGCTAATGTTTGCGGTCATCCTTTAGTTGGTTCTCAGTGAGGGATATTTTTCTGGCGCGCCTACAAGTCGTTATGTGTCGGGAGGATTGTGTTTTATTATTGTCCATCTGATTATCTATTTATTTATTCAAGTGGATGTTTTATATACAAACCGTATTGCACTGAATTTCATTTTTTTTTGTTTTTTGACGACTACAGAAAGGGTTTTTCCTATTTAATGATTTGGCTAAGCTTTTAAGACTTTTATTAAGCTATGGGATTTTTTTTAATGCTGATAAATAATATATATATATATATATATAATCGATTTCGATTATTTTTATTTTAGCATTATTATTATTATTTATTAATTAATTATGGGCACGTAGTCGAGTGGTTAGAACCATGGTCGATTTGTCAGGAGGGAGACTGCCTGATGTTATCGGACTGGAGGGGTCGATCCCAGCGTGTGGCACCTTTGGAAAGTATCTGAAAACCATACCACGGATTGATCCAAGCCTTGTAAGGGAAATTAGGTAGACGGAACCCTTCGGAGACGTCGATAGCTGTGCTAGTCACAAAGCCTTGCTCAAATTTTTGATCACGCTAGAAAACACGCTTTTTCTCAGAAACTGTAACTAAGGTCTGTTCAGCATAATTGCAGTATAACCCACAGATGAGCTCTGTGGGTGGTGAGCAAACACAAATGTGCCTGAGCAAGCGTTTGCAATAGGGATTAGCTAGCCGCCCTCGTAGACGGGCAGCCTCGAATACGAGTGGCCAGCTATATAATAATTAATTAATAATTGTTATCATGTCTGTATAAGACGCAGGTTTTTTCGTCCAAAGTCTGATTAGTCTAGTTTAGAACTCGATCCAATTTTTATGAAAACGAACAAAATTTTGTTTACCGGAGATATAATATCTATCTAATGGCGTATTGCAACAAACGGAAATAAATCTTTCATAATGTTTCTCTAAGTTCCATACAGTTCCGTTTTTTTTTCCGGACTTCCCTGAGTCGAGACACTTCTGTGAGCTTAGAAGTCATTCAAAGTTAAAAATATTATTTAATTTACGACCCCCCCCCCAAAAAAAACAAACAAAAAACAAAACACACACACACACACAACAAACAAACAAAATGATGTATAATATCAAAATAAAGCTCACCAAAAACAATGTTTTTATTGAAAAGCAATTAATGACCATGATTTCTCAAAACAGTCCGTTTCAGGACGAAGCAAATAATTTCGAAAGAAATACCTCAAATTTGAACATGAAATTAACACTAAGCGAAAAAGTTAATCTTTATTCAATTTTATTTTCTCAATCTCTATCGACGATTTAGTCGTCATATATCCCCAAAAGTCATTATCACGTTTTCGTAATGCTTTCGAATCATAAATGTAAACTCGTTTTCTTTTCTTTTTCTTTCTCACAAGTTTTGGTAATTTTCTTTGCTCTAAAATCAGGTGCGTTTTATACATAAAGTAAGCTTTTTTACCCTTGAATTTCTCTGCTTTTTTAAAATCTTTTATGTTTCCGAGCGATCTATACACAAAGGATTACGGTAATTTTTCTCGACGTTCCTATCAAGCACATGCATAAACACAAAGACACACAAACTAATATCCCTCGAGCGATCAAGTTGTTAGCAAAAGGATGAACCCAATCTGCGAGTTGCAAATTGGTGATACCAAAATCAAACGGGTAAAAAAAAAAAAAATTTAAATATCTATATTAAAAGGATTTTAACAGAGGATGGAAATAGAGGCACTGAATTCCAAAGGCGCATTTGGATAGCCGAAGATTCATTCCAAAACTAAGCAGAGAATTAAGAAATAGAAGAAAAAAAAACTTTGCTAAAAACAAGGAAAAGAGTACTAAACTGTTACGTGATATCTATTCTCCTGTATAGCAGTGAGTGCTGGACACGGATGAAGAAGAGACTAGAAGCCACAGAAATTTGGTTCTATCATCATCATCTTGCGACCTCAGCCGAGATTGAACTCACCAATACTTTGATTGGTGTAGTTCATAATCTTGTCAAATAGCTGAATTCTTGATGCTTCGCTAGGGCTATCAAGGGTGTTTTTATCGTGACACCAAGACTAAATGGATTGCCAACCAAGGCTCAGAGAGACTCCTTTCACTCTCCTCTAAGAGCAGGTTTGAATTCAGAGTTTTCCTTCTCCTAGACCAGTTGCCATCCAAGGCTATAGAACCCAATCTGTCCTGCTATTTACCCATAGCTGGAGGGAGAAGAAAGAGGATTCACACCTTTCCCAAGGGTGTTAGCACGTAAGTGAATGTAATGGATTCGACTGGAACTCGAACTCGAATTCGAATTGGTTCTATACAAAGATGCTGAGGATGCCATAGACCGATTATATGAGTAACGACGAGAAAATGGAATTAAAATGAAAAATAGAGTTAAAAATGGGACATAATGAGGAAAGAGGGCTTGGAAAATCTGATACGCACAAGACAGATTGAAGGCAAGAGGGACAGAAGAAAACAACGTATAATATACTTAGTGTTATGGAGTGGTTTCACAGTGGAGGCTTGTATTTGTACTAAGTCGGTCCTAAAATAGGTTCGACGTACAAAACGTTAGGAACTTGATATAATAGGTAATGACGCAGAGAAATCTAGTTGTTGTCGCTGATACTTTAGTATCCGACTAACGGTCGTCCGGCATCGACTGACTGACCGAACCCTCTGAGCCAAAAATATGCCCATTGAACTCGTATAAACGGGTTCAGGGTCGGTTTACCTCCCCGAAAGAGACTCCGCCCTTCGGCGTAGCCTCCTTCGGGTTCTTCCCGCCCGAAGGCAGAGAGTTCAACCGAACAGCCAGTCGACTGACTGACCGATTGACTTGTTACTCTTACTACTCCTACTTATTATAGGTGTGAGAGTCTATTAACAAGAGAATAAGTGTGTTCCACTATAACACTTAGTGAGCTTGAGTAAATAAATGGCGGAACGGGGTTTAGGATAAATAATAAAAAGGCAAAAGTTATTAACAGTTACAAGGGACAGGACGTTGTGGAGAGCCATGATCGCCTACGTCGTGAGGAGACACGACACATGAAGAAAAATGAATGCATATGTTTTGTTCTGTAAGAAGAGATATGAAAAAGTAAAAATAACAAAATAACACAGAAATTCTAGAGGAATTTACTTCGATATAGAATCACCAAGAAAGAGGCTAAAGATATTATGGACCAAGCGTGTGAGCAACGATATGGTTTTAAAGAGGATGCAAACAAGAAGGAAGCTTATACCTAACATCAGGAAGAGGCAGATAAAATTTCTGAGACATATAATGAGAAAGGAGTGCCTGGAGAATCTGATACTCACAAGTCGAATAGAGGGAAAGTGAGAAAAGTGAAAGCAAAATATGACATACCAGGCGGGCTATTGGATAACAGAATGTGGTCTGGTGGGGGAAGATGGCAGAGAGACGAACCTTATTGAGAGCTACAAGGGATAGGGAGAAGTGGAGAGCCATGATCCCCTACGTCCTGAAAGGACACGGCACATAAAAAGAAAAAGGAAGCAAAGTTTTTTTTTTTTTTTTTACATTAGGTGTCCTAAGATTTCAAATGTCTCTTCCTGATGTTATAACTTTCCTTTTTGTTTCCATCTTCTGCAAAATTTCGTTGTTGCTCATATATTCGGTCTATCATATCCTCAGCATCCGCCTGTAGAACCACATTTTTGCTGCCTCAACTCTCCTCTTCATCAGTGAGGCGATTGTCTAGCATTCACTGCCATATAGGAGGATTGATATTACCCTTGTCTTTGTTTCTAACGAATTTTTTTTCTGTTTTTTAATACCTTGCTTAGCTTTTGAAAAGCATATTTCGCTATCCCAAAACTACTTCGGAATTCAGTGTTGCACTTTCTGCTATCTGGGAACTAAAACATATACTCACAATAATAAACACGAACAAAGGGACATAAAAATCCATTGACCTATGAACTGACACACGTATTCACATAGAAAATAACTAATATACAGGAACACACGCATGGAAAATGAATTTAGTCTATTCACATACAAGAAACAAACGCGCGCACACATAATAAATAGATATATAAACATATGAACGCTATCACATACATAAAAAATACACGAACGTGCGAACACACACGCGCACTCTCATACAAAAACATACACGCACACATATAGCAATTACACAGACATACGAACATATACAAGCATTCACATGCAAAAACAAATATACACGTACAGATAGAAAATACACAAACATACGAACACACACGCACGATGACATACAAAAACAAACATAGATACATACACTGACATACGAGCACACACGTGCATTCTCAAACAAAAACGTCCATGCATACACATAGAAAATACACAGGCATACCAACACACATGCGCACTCATATACAAAACTATACACACATATACTCATACATATATACTCAATGAAGGTTTCAATTTAACAAGACACAAAGAAAAGTAAAAAAAAAACAAAAAAAAAACCCAAAAGCGTCTCTGTGTACGTCTATGTGTCTATGCTCATGTGTGTACATGTGTGCTTTCATGCATATCTTTATGCATGTATTTTTATGTGTGTGTATATTTCTGTAGGCGTTTATGTGCATTTATGTTTGTATTGCATGTATATTTATATCTATGACGATAATCCCAAAGCTTGCGGACTTGATGACATCTCTGCAGTAGTCGTAAGGAAATTGTGTTCCTGAACTGGCTGTTGTTCTCTCCAAACTCTACAACAAATATCTTGCCGATTTTTGCTTTCTAGTCTGTTGAATATCCTCTTTTAAGAACTCTGCTGAACATTCTGGTCCGTCGAATTGTTGTCCTATTAGTCTTTTACCTGTTTTTTTTTTTTGGCAATTCAAATTGATTAAGAATCTCACTTCACCTGACTTTCTTTCAGATAAATAATATGGCTTTCGTTTTTCTAAGTCAAGCACTGACGTTTCAAACATTATCACTGAATTTGTCTGTCAGTGATTTAGATAAGAATGGCTAGGCTTGGGCTGTGGCTTTAGATATCTCGAAGACGTTTGACAGGATTTGGCCAGCAGGCCTTCTCCACAAACTCAATGGTTCTGGCGAATACTTGACTTAATACAATCGTTCTTAATAAATTGTGTACGGAATTTCGAACGACTATTTCTAGATCATTATGTGGGTGGTCCACTAAGGCTCTATATTTGGACTTAAGTTGTTTCTCATCTTCAAAAACGACCTTCCCGATACCATCAGTTTCCAAATTCTTATCTTTGCTGATGACACAATTATTTACACCTGTCTTAATAGTAAGTCCGATAGGTCTGATAACGTAAAACTGGCAGCTACACTCTAAAACTGTTGTAATTTTGCCTAATCCTCATCGCCAAAATGTTGTAACCTATAGAAGGTTACTGAATAATCACGCGAAGGTTGGTAATAAACGATAATACTTAGGACAAGAACAACACATATAAGATTCGCCAGCAGCGCGTATAAGTAGTAGTCAACTGCTAGGAGTGAGTCAAGTGAATTCCACAAGGAATCTCCAACTGCAGAATATCTACCAACCGTCCCACGCGGTATGATGTGGCACAAGGCCGAATTCAATGTGGGATATCCGAGCCTGTAGGATCGGCCAAAAATTACTCGTAGACCCTGTATAAAATAGGGTCGGGTAGCCGTTTTCCTAGACGAGACTGACTTTCGGCATAGTCTCGTCTGGGGGTCCTCTCTGCCCAGAAGCAGAGAGTTTGAGTAGCACAGCTGGAGACGAATCTCCAACTGCAGAATATCTACGACCCGATCAGATGTGGCACAAGACCGAATTTAATGTGGAGTATCCGAGGCCGTAGGATCGGCCAAAATTTCCCCGTAGACTCCGTATAAAACGGGTTCGGATAGGTGTTTCCCGAGACGAGACTCTGCCCTTCGACATAGCCTCGTCTGGGGACCCTCTCTGTTCGGAGGCAGAGAGTTTGACCAGCACGGCTGGAAACGAACCTCTGACTGCAGACCATCATATCGTATTTACTACTGTATTTATGTGAATGGGGACATAAACATTATAGTCCGTAGGTATGCTACAACAAAAACGAACTCCAATCAGTTGTTAACTGGAGCAAGAAATGGCTTGTACATTTTAACACATCCAAAACGAAACTGCTGTCTTTTACTCACCATAGAGAACCATATTTGTCTTACATTAGAATGGCTAACGTTAACCATCAGGAGAGCAACTCATTGCGCCCTGTTTGTTTCACGCTTTCCACTTGTCATAAAGTGGAGGCTATTATATTTAATCATTTGCTAAGTTTGCTGCTTGGTAAGTTGATTCACTGAGTCGTGCAGACAATTTTTCTAGTCAGAATCCATGCATCTTTATAAATCTACCATTCACCCGTGTATTTAATATTGCTGCCATATCTGGTCTTCTGGTGCACCTGCTATATGTCTCAGCGTTCTTGACAAAATTCAAAGGGTCTGCATTGTTATTGGCCTTGACTTGGCATCTTGACTTCTGTCACTTTTCCACCGCCCTAACATGGCCTCCCTTGTCTTTTCTATAAATATTTTCATGGCACTTGTTCTGATTGAATCCTTGGTACTTGGACGGCATGAATTTAAGCGTTTTACTAGATTGGCAAATAGGTCTCAGCATTTTACTGTTCAAATAGCTAGCTGTAACCGTAAGTTCGATTCTAATAGTTTTATTTCTCGCCCATGGAGCTTTCTTCCGGTTTCTTTCAATCAATGTCAATCGCCATCTTCCTTCTTCTTAAAACCTGTTCTTTTATAGTCTTTTATCTCCACTAATGCCTTCTCATTCTATTTCACCCTGAGTAACCCCTTGCGTCTTAGTAGTATTATTGCCTTGTGTGAAATGATTATAAAAATGCTTATGTGTATTAGTGTGTAATTATTTTGTGTTTCTCTGTGTGTGTCTGTGCGTACGAGTGTATACGCGTATGTCTTTGTGTATATGTTTTTTTTTGTGTTTACTTTTTGCGTAATATGTTTTTGTGTGCTTGCCTCTGTGTTTCCGAGTGTTTGTGCATACATGTGTGTATGTGATTTTGTTTGTGTTTTATTGTGTAAGTGCTTTGTGGGCTTTATTTTTCTATCTGTGTGTCTATGTCTCCATGAATGTTTGTACATATATATTTGTGCATATGTCTGTTTTTTTGTCGGTGTCAGTACATAAGATTCGTGTGCGTGTACCTTTGTGCATCTATGTGAATCAGTGTGTATGTATTTACGTGTGTATGCACTTTCATGCGTATATGTTATTGCATAAGTGTTTTGTGTTTATCAGGCTCTGTGCGTCAGTAAGTGTCCGTATTTGCGTGCGTCAGAAAGAAATCATTTTCAACTGATGAAAGGTTAATAAGAGATGCAATGCTAGCGAAATGTGCACTGGAATGGTAATATTTTCATTCACAGCATTCTTCCATCGGTAGGCAAACTATTTACCATTCTCCGACAGATCTGTTAACATATTTTTTTTCTAACAGGAAAGGATGTTTAGGCGCCGAGTATTTCCTACTACGGTGTAAGAAGCCACCACACTGTTATATCGTCTCCATTAATCTCGCAAGCCATTCATAGTGAATTTCATCCAAATGGGTTATTTATTACATTGTGATCTCTCATTCTCTCTCTCTCTCTAGCTCTATACCTATCTTAATCTATTCATATCTCTGTCCAAGCCCGCACTTCTCTTTTTTTTTGTCGATTATTCTGTTCACATATCTCGTTCTCTCAATCTATTAGTCGATTAATATCTCAATTTTTCATCTCTCTCTCTGAGCTCCCTATCTATCTATTAGTCTATTCATAGACGATAATGTTCATTTGTCTCCCTTTCTTGCTGTCATCTTCTCTGTCTATTAATCTGTTCATATCTCAGTTTGCGTCTTTTCTTCTCTCTCTCTCTCTCTCTCTCTCCATCCTCTCCCTATCTATCTATTAGTCTATTCATAGACCATAATTTTCATATCTCTCTCTCTTTCTCTTGCTATTGTCTTCTCTATCTATTCGTCTTTTCAAATCTCAGTTTGAGTCTTTTCTTCTCTCTCTCTCCCTCCCTCCCTATCTATCTATTAGTCTATTCTCAGACTATAATGTTCATCTCTCTCCGTCTCTTGCTGTTGTCTTCCCTATCTATTCGTCTTTTCAAATCTCAGTTTTGAGTCTTTTCTTCTCTCTCTCTCCCTCCCTCCCTATCTATCTATTAGTCTATTCTCAGACTATAATGTTCATCTCTCTCCGTCTCTTGCTGTTGTCTTCCCTATCTATTCGTCTTTTCAAATCTCAGTTTGAGTCTTTTCTTCTCTCTCTCTCCCTCCCTCCCTATCTATCTATTAGTCTATTCTCAGACTATAATGTTCATCTCTCTCCGTCTCTTGCTGTTGTCTTCCCTATCTGTTTTTCAAATCTCAGTTTTGAGTCTTCCCTATCTATTCGTCTTTCTCAAATAATGTTCATCTCTCTCCGTTTGTTGTCTTTCTTTCGTCTTTCTCTCAGTTTGAGTCTTTTTCTTCCTCTCTCTATCTATTAGTCTATTCTCAGACTATAATGTTCATCTCTCTCCGTCTCTTGCTGTTGTCTTCCCTATCTATTAATCTGTTCATATCTCCGTTTGGGTCTTTTCTTCTATCTATCTCTCCTCTCTATCAACCTATTAGTCTATTCATAGACCATAATGTTCACCTCTCTCTCTTTCTTGCCGTCGTCTTCTCTATCTATTAGTCTGTTCATATCTCAGTTTGCGTCTTTTCTTCTCTCTCTCCTCTCCCTAGCTGCCTATTAGTCTATTCATAGACGAATATGTTCATCTCTCTCTCTTGTTGTCGTTCTCTCTATCTATTAGTCTGTTCATCTCTCAGTTTGGGCCTTTTCTTCTCTCCCTTTCTCTCTCCCTCCTCTCCCTATCTATCTATTAGTCTGTTCATAGATCATGATGTTCATCTCTCTCCCTCTCTTGCCGTCGTTATCTCTATCTATTAATTTGATCATATCTCAGTCTGGGTCTTTTCATTTCTCCCCCTCTCACTCTGTATATCTATTAGTCTATTCATATCTCATGCTATTAACTTCTCTGTCTCTATTAATCTCTTCATATATCAGTCTGTTCACATTTCTCCTTTTCTCTCTCTTAATCTATTAGTCTAATCGTATCTCAGTCTCGCCATCTTTCCCTCTATCTATTAGTCACTTTATATCTAACTCTTTGCATCTCTCTCTCTCTCTCTCTCTCTCAATCAATTAGTCTATTCATACCGCAGTCTAATGGTCTTTCTCTCTATCTATCAGTTTCTTTATATCTCACACCGTTCGTTTTTTCTCTCTCTCTCTGTATCTAGTAGTTTCCTCATATCTCCCTTTGTTTGTTTTTCTGTCTCTATGTGTTAGTCTCTTCATTTCTCACGCTACTCGTCTTTTCCTCTGTGTCTATTAGAGTCTGGCGAGAGAGACGGTTTAATCGACAACCACACAAGTTTTAGAATTCAGAGTTGTCCTTTTCCTATACGTGTTACTATAGGACAAGCTATATGGCCCAGTCTGTACCGTTATTTACTCATAGCTGAAAGGATAACAGAAGAGACGGATTCATACCATTCCTAAGTGTATTTGCATATAAGCGAATGCAAGGAACTCGACTGGAATTCGAACTCGGGTCACCGATTCCTCAATCCGAGTCGCTATCCATCGCTCTCAAAATGTCCGGGATTAATTATAGATTTAAAAAAAAATCCACTATTAATTAATAAAACATTATATAAAATCCGGTATTAAATATAGTTTTTTTTTTTTTTTTACAAATTTTGACTTTTTTGTCTTTGGTCAGTAAATATTATTTCCTAATCACTTCCGTTTAGAAAGCAGATGACTATTATTTCCTTCAAACTTTACATTTGTGACATGGACAGAGGGAAAAAATAGAGCCATGAAATTCGCAATCCTACGAATTTGGGAGAATCAACTGACCAGAAGGTCCAGAGATATAGCTTTAGAGGAACCCCGTTTTAGTATGAAATGATCTAACAGCGTGCTACTTCAACACAGCCTTCATGACAAAATTTGTTTGGAACGATAAACCAAATATTTGTACTGTGACAAAGTAGTCCTTGAGTTTGCACCTAATAACCCGCTTAACTGATCATGCCTCTCTGTATCTGCACCGACGGTATGTCATCCGCCAGCTCGTAACTGACAATTCTCTGACTGCCTATATAAACCTATAACCGGAATTCCTACCTACCGGCTAAGTGGCACTTGGTTCTGAAAGTTTTCAAATCTTTAATTTAGTCAGTCTATTTCCTTGGTTAAGATGTCACTTTTAGTCTTTATTAATTGTTATAAAAGACGAGACTCCTCAGTTTCGAATAAGAGCTCACTTGGTTTCGTTAATCTTCTATTCAAGCTCAGGTCTAATTGTGTCGCATCAGTACACTGCACTCTTGGCCTCATGCCAGACTAAGCTCAGTATATGCTATACAATGGGTTTCTGCTTTCATATTCACTTCTAGTTAACAATGCCTAGATGACCATAATCTTTTTTTTTCTTTTTCCTGTTTGGTTGTTACCCCCCCCTTTTTTTTTCTCCAGCGCTGTCCTTATTTACGAAGCTTACTTTCGACTGGCTTAAGGGTAGAATAAGGAGGTATCGAGTGAGGATCTACCTTACAAACAATGATTACGAACATTAGCATTCTAATTGTTATGCCTCTTTCCCCTCTGTCATGGCGCTCTGTAGAAGCACACGTGTTGTGCTTTATATCATGTATAAAGAATCCAGTTTGCTTTTCTAGATTTCTTTCATTATCCACATACCTGGCAAGCGTTTGAGAAATTCCTTCTTCTTCTAGATTTAGCTCTATCTAAATATATTAACACATTGTGAAAAGTGTTTTTATTTTTACGGCGAAAAAAGTCGGTCTCAAAAACTATCGACAGTAAGTATGATTTTCTGATTGAGACAGATTTAGGAGAAAACACCCCCCAGTACAAAAACCAAAAACAAAGTAAAGACGTACAAAACCAAAAAAAAAAAAAAAAAAATTAGAATTAATGATTATAAGTATATTTCTTACAAACTTTTTTGTTTGTGGTAGATCCATTCTACAGCCTTCATCAGGTGTACACTGACGAAAGAAAGAGATCATTATCATTCCAAAATATCAACATTTTTAGCGACTAATGAAAGGTTTGTCGGCGTATCACGTTGAAACAACCGGTTCTCGTAGAATCTCTGAAATATCTGTGTGAGCTCTTGGGAATACCATATGCTGTATTCTTGGATGTGAGGGTGGTATAATGGATAACGGTTCGAAATTGGAAATAGGAGAGTCGAGTTCTAATTCCAGTCTGGTTTGTTATATTAACTTACGCTCAAATACACTTGAGAAAGGTATGAATCCACATACCCCACTCACCGCCGTCTATGGGTTAATTAGAGAAACTTGTACCAGTAAATCATTATTATCTTCCTGCCCCGAAATTTCTGGCTTTTAAATAACCTGAAAAAGGCTGATAAGCCGTAAAAACAAATCGATAAAAAAAGTAAAGAAAAAAAAACAAACAAACAAACAAAAGAAAAAGCAACAACCGACTAGTGAAGTCATTATTTATTTTCTGTTTACACTATTTACATTCCTCATCTTTGTTGTCATATTTATGACGTTTCGGCCGTTGTACGCCCCCGGTCTTCTTCAGGTGATATTCGTTGGAATTTCGAACCGAATCTTTCATTTAGTCCACGGTGGTAGATTCTTCTAATTCCACGTGCCATGCCTTTGGACGTCCCAGTTTTAGCTAATTCCGTTTAATAACTCAACTCTCTAAGGTTTTGATCAAGACTAATAATATTGTTGAATCTTCTTTGTATTTTATCAAGGATCTCTAAATATATAGCAGGAGCACCGAACCATATGTGGCAGCAATATTCAAAGCATGCTCGAATTTTAGACTTTTAGATAAGTAAGATAGATTCTGGAGAGAAAAAAAATTCTAGCACAACACAATGAAGCAACATTATTCGGGGCTCATCTAGTCATTCAATATAGTCATTCCACATAATGTCAGCCGAGAATATTATCCAGAGAAGGCGCAACGATATATATATATATATATATATATATATATATATATATATATATATGTGTGTGTGTGTGTGTGTATGCATATATATATATATATGTGTGTGTGTGTGCATGTGTGTGTATGAGTGTATTATATATATTTATATTATATATATATATTATTTAATATCCATAAGAAGGCGCAACGATATATATATATATATATATATATATATATATATATATATATATATATATATATATATATATATATATATATTATTATTATTATTAATAGCGGTAATAAACTTATAAGTATAAGAAATTATACTCGTCTGGAAAACCTTCGGTGTCTTGATTTGCAAATAATCAAACCAATACCAAAGGGAAAAAAAGGTATAAAAAAGAAAAAAACAAGGACATGTACGTTAGCCGAAAATAATCGTCTAGCATGCAAGTCCAATGTAAAAAAACCCCGATATGAGTAAGGAAAATAACTAAATAAAGTGCTCAATACGTTAAGTACAGCAGACCTTGTTAAACCTAAAGAGCCAGAAAAACCTACCAAGGTTTCATCTAAGCGATCGTCAGGGAAGGCTGGCCAGCCTTCCCTCATGATCCTGGTAGGTTTGTCTGGCTCTCTAGGTTTACCTATATATATATATATATATATATATATATATATATATATATATATATATATATATATATATATATATATATGTGTGTGTGTGAAAAGTGTATATAAATATAAATAAATATATATATGTATAATTATTTATATATTATATGCATTGTATTATTAAAAGCGCTCAATATCAGAGATAGAGCTAACATATTTGGTTGGATAGATGTGAGTTTGTGACCCTGGGTTTCACGCTTTAGCGATCGTCAGGCAAACATATATATACATATATACATATATATATTATTTTAATATCCATACACGGACGATGTGAAAAAAAAACGGATAATACAATTTGTAAATAAAAATAGACCTGAACAAACCGATATGAGGGAAAAACATTCAGTAGAAAAAGAAAATTCTGAAGACATTAATTGGCACCGGAATTCTTTGTTAAAAGAAAAAAAAACAAAAACAAAAACACCGACAAGTAAATTAAGTATAGACATAAAAGTGCTCAATACATTAAGTAGAGCAAAATCTAAAAAAAAAAAAAACTAGTCAGCCAGAACCTAACTACCAAGATTTCCCCTCACAGATCTGGCCAATAATAACCTGAAGAGATCCGTTTGGTGAAAATTTGGTAGGTAGGTTCTGGCTTTATTAGTTTATATATATATATATATATATATATATATATATATATATATATATATATATATATATATATATATTAACTAATAATATATATATATATAAACTAATATATATATATATATAAACTAATATATATATATATAAACTAATAAACTAATGTGTGCGTGTGTATATCTAATTATGTCTGGGTGCTTATGTATTATAATCTGATTGTGTTTTTTGTTGTTTCGGGGAGTTTAAGACCACATTCACACACTTTAAAATAAAAAAGGAAAAGAAAGGGAAAAAAAAAAAATATATACATGTATTGTCAAGTGACCGGATATATTGTAGCGTCTTGTCGAACGTAATTTCAATGAAGAAATGAATTGAATAAACATATATATTTTTCTTTTTCTCAATAATTTTGTAGTTTTGAAACTTAATAGTGATTAAATTTGGATTTTAAAATTGCCAGTTTTTAATTTTAATATTAAATTTTATCATATAATTTTATAATTATTGGTTAGTATAAATTATTTTTAATATTACACGTATTTTAAAGATCTGAATAACTATTATAACATGATTTCGTTGTCAAGCTTTTGAATCTTTCAATACTTGTTTTTTGATTGGTTGTTCTAGCTTTTGTAACAATGTTTCCCCCTAGTGTAGGATCGTTAATTAATCTGAAACTTTTAAAACCATTTATTTTCTTTTCAACATCATCACTTGATAAGACACAGAGTGTGTTGAAACAAAATGGCTATTTTTGTAGTGATTTTATAACATACTTATGTTATAATTTTTTTTAAAAAAATAATTATATATATATATATATATATATATATATATATATATATAATACAGTCTCACCCTCTTTCTGATACCAGAGCTGGTGAAACTGGTAGCGGTAAAGTAGCTTAAACTGTTATTTAAATTTTCATTAAGCACTCTTTATTCATATGAGCGTTCTTTGACAAATAGTTAATTTGTCATTTTTTATTGAATATATATATATATATATATATATTCAATAAAAAATGAATATATATATATATTGTGGAATTAAAGACAGTTTTATTACTTTTCGGTGTATTTAATAGACCTTCTGACAGGCGTCATTCTACATCTAGGGTTACACAATTCTATGCACAGTTGCCTGGACACTGTCGGCCAAATATCTGTGTTAGAGCCACAATGGTAATGCTAATTATAATATTAGCCATTTCCCTGCAAGGAAATATCTGGCATTCATCGACCGAGCAGACACAACTGCTTTCGGTTGAAATTTATAAAATCTTTCTCTTAAAACAATTTTTCAGCAATGTAGGTTTTAGTCCCGTAGCTGTTATCGATCTTTTCATTATTGATAGCGGTTTCCTTCTTAACCTTTCATTTCAAGTCACGTGGGATGTCAACATCTTGATTATATCATTATTTTCTCTTCGTCTTGCAAGTGATATCCATTTTAGTTGTTGCTGCTGTTGAAAGTCCTCAAGTGATGTGGTTTATGGTATCTGGTATCTGGTACAATATTTTCGCTTGTGATTTTGTAGTACCATTCCATAATGTTCAAGGGAGGATTATCTTTTCCAAGACTCTCAGGCTTTAATCGTTCAAAGCCTTTTCTAAGCAATCATATTAGAAAGCTGTTGTATACAGCTGACAGTTTAGATATTTCTGAACGGTTTTGTCGCCACGCATATCATCCATATGAAAGCCTCGATCTGACGAGGCTATTTAAGAACATGAGTTTTCAAGTTGATGTTTTCGTTTTGTAGCAATTTGCATTGTTGGGCAAAACTACCTCTGGCATCGCCTATTCTATATTCATTTTCCTATTCTGTGTTCAATTCTTTTTCTCTTATACTTAAATTGTTATAGAAAGCGGTTATATAAAACAGCTGACAGTTTAGAACGGGTTTCGCGTCACGAGGGACATCCATATAAAAGTCTCGAGCTGACGAGGCTATTTAAGAACATGACTCGAGTTTTCAGGTTTATGTTTTTGCCGTAGCAATTTGCGGTGTTAGGCGAAATTACTGTTCATTTTCTTTTTCTCCTTATACGTAAATTGTTATAAGTGACCCCTACGCCGAGGGATCTGAAGTGTTTAGTAGTTACTAATTCCACATAAAAGAAAACAATAACGTCATTCTATACAACGATATGGGAGTGTGATTTCGCCAGTCAAGGCGTCCAATCATTTGTTGCTTTAATATTTATTATTATTTAATATAAAACCTACCAATTGGTTTACACAATTAACAATTACTTTACTGGTGGGTGTTTAATACACACACACATTTGCGCAAACGCATTAAGTATCTAAGTAGCACTTATACACACGATTATATTGTGCACGTGTCTATTTATGATTAATAGATAGGGGCTAATGCGTTCACTGAGAAAGCGAACAAAGGAAAATATTTGGCAAAAAAAAAAAAAAAAATGTAATCATGAAACCCAATCGAGGCAAGGATAATAAAATATCGTAACCGCGTGAGAGAGAATCTTTACTTTTTCGAAAATTATAACAGCTTTGTGGAATAGAATTTTTCTGACCGCCTACCTTCTATGGTTTACAGTCAATAATGACTTTCAAACTTCGACAAACCATAACAAGCTGCTATTATTATTATCATTATTATTATTGAAAGATATATATATATATATATATATATATATATATATATATATATATATAATATTAGTGGTCAATATATATGTGTGTGTGTGTGTGTATATATATATATATATTAGTGGTCAATATATATGTGTGTGTATGTTATATACATATATATATATATATATATATATATATATATATATATATATATATAATATTAGTGGTCAATATAAATGTGTGTATATATATATATATAATATTAGTGGTCAATATAAATGTGTATATATATATATATATATATATATATATATATATATATATATATATATATATATATTATATATATATATATATATATATAATATTAGTGGTCAATATATGTGTATATATATATATATATATATATATATATATATATATATTAAATTTCCAAGAGGATAGAATCCAGGCATAGAGTACAAATATAATATAAAAGGCTCAAACACTAATATTCCATTAAAACAAAATGGCTATTTTTGTAGTGATTTTATAACATATTTATGTTATAATTTTTTAATAAATAATTATGTCTGCTCTACTCTGTATTGAACACTCTTTTAAGAATAGTAATTGTTGGCTATTGGAATTTATTTCGTATACACCAATCCTATACTTGGGTATATATATATATATATAAAAGTTATGAAAAACTTGGTAATCCGTATGGGTACTCCCAAGGATGATGAAATCCTGAGAGCTCAATGTAAATCCAGAGCTAATAATTTAAAGAAAAACAGACGACTTTAAGGTTCCGTTATAATAATTTATTTCGCCAGAGCCCTTTTAAGGGACGCTGGATCATCAGATAACACTTCCAAAAATGAAATGAAAGATGAAATGAAAATTCATCCTTTTGACGTGTAGTATCAAGTTTATGTAATTTAACAGAGAGGGTAGGGAGGAGTGGTGAGAGAAACGTGGTTGAGCTTAGAGAGGGTTTATTTTAATATTTCTTTCAATCATATTTAGTATTGGGGGAGGAGGGACCAGACCATGACCTATTTAAACGGTTGACTTAACGGAAGTGATATATTGAAATGGGGGGGGGGAGAAGAGAGAAAAAGAAAAAGAAAAAAAGAGATCAGCAGCATAACAAAATTAACCTTGGATGCCAATATACAAAGGCATATTCATTAAAGTCAAATGCGCGTGTATAGTAATAGGTTTTGATAAAAGCAGTACATAATCTATGTTCTAGGACACAATAAATATTTTCATGGTGATTGTTCGGATGAGCTCTTCGCTATGGAACCTAGACTTTATGAATTTAAGCGCAGTACTAGATTTGCAAAAAAGATCTCATCAAGTTAGGGTTTAATTGGTTAGATATAACCGTGAGTCCTATGCTAACAAATTCTTTTCTCGTGTGTCTCGCTTGAGGATGTCTCTTCCGATTCCATGCTTTCAATTTAACTTTCATCTTCAAAAAATTTAAATGCAATATTAATCGTTAACTGCTCTCTTCACGATTACTCTTGTATTGTTCTCGCTCCTTAATAATATTTCTGTTTTCTTATTCTTTCATACTCAGTAACCCCCTTAGTGGCTTGGGGTGAAATGATTAAAAAAATTGAAGTCCTTGATTTTTGTATGCCATTCTATCTAAGAGAAGATAACTCTGATAAAATAAACTACAATTTGACAGTTGCCATACCTGGTCCCATACGCGAATGAGAATTGGAAGGACTGGACAACAAACCGGCCAAATGAAAAAACCCACAGTTACTACAGAAACAATAAATATCAAATGAAGAAATACTATGTTAAAAATGGAGACAAACGTTGTAGTATGCGAGGTTCGATAATCGCTATTATTATTATTATTATTATTATTATTATTATTAATATTTGATGAGCGAGAAGTACGCTAAGTGACTCTACGGTACAAATATACAATGCCTATACAATGCCATATATAATGTACACATCATGACAGCCTGACTAATAAGAGTATATCAGGTACATGACTCACAGCCAAATATGCGCGATATATTGAGAGTATTTGATGAAAGACAGCGCATAGCCGTGCAGGTGAGTGTCAATTCAAAATACCTTCATGTCAATTAACCCATCCTGCTCAGACTGTCTCCTATTGATAGCATTCCCTAGTATCTATATATAATTCCAAAGTCGCTTTGGTTGTTTCATCATTTAAAACTTAAAAAAACAAAAATCTTCCACATTTGGCGATCATCCCCACCCACTACTAATTCCCAATGAACAGAGATGCGCAGTGTGTCAGCCGCAAGAGACATGTCCAACTTTATTATTATTATTATTGGTTTATTACCTTTGATTTCTGGTGTGTAAATATTTCTTTCCGGGTCCCGTCCAGAGACCTCAGGTCAGAAATAGTATCATGACATTTTCCACTGAGCAATTTTGAAATACACACACACACACACACACACGCACACACACATTTTACATAGATAAAGCCCTTCGTAATATGTGGACTGTACTCGTGAGAACAATTTTTCTGTATTTCTTTAAGTCATTGGCTATCAGAAATCCCTTCAGTGAGTTTAATGGAATTTTTCCAATAAATCTGAGGGCTCCAACTACAACTGGAATTGTTGATGTTTCGTGGGCCACATTTTTGAGATTTCGATTTCAAGGTCCATGTATTTTGATAGATTTTGAAGATCTTCAAAGATACATTGCAATCTGTTTAGGCGGACATGCAGGGACTGCCATGTCATTAAGGAGGCACATTTTGTCTTTGCGGTCTCTAATCACGATGTTTGGACAATTAGCTTTGATTGTTATGTCTGTGTATTATTATTATTATTATTATTATTATTATTATTATTATTTTCTTTGATTTCTGGCGTTTACACATTTCTTTCCGGGTCCCCCAGGACCTAAGGTTAGAAATGGCGTCATGACACTTTCCACTGACAAAAAAAAAAAAAAAATTAGATAAAGCCCTTCGTAAAGTGTGGGCTGTACTCAGAACAATTTTTTGTATCTCCTTGAGGCATGGACTTCCAGGAATCCCTTCAATTAGTCTGCTGCAATCTTTTCCAGCCAGTCCTAGGGCTCCAACTACAACAGGGATTGTTGATGTTTCCATATGCCACATTTTCGAGATTTCTATTTCAAGGTCCTTGTATTTTGACAGTTTTTTTGAATATCTTCAAAGATACATTGCAGTCAGCAGTGACTGCCATATCAATAAGGAGGCACCGTTTTTGTTTGTGGTCTTTAATAACAATATCTGGCCGGTTGGCCTTGATTGTTCTGTCAGTGTGTATTGTGTAATCCCATAGAATTGTAACAGATCCTATCTCCGTAACCGGGTCTGGGTGGTGTTCATACCAGTTTCTTTCAGTTTCCTAAGTTGCAGATTTTCCAGTGCAGATATTGGCCCACTTTGCCTTGCCGGGTTTTATATTCAGTGGGTGCCAACATCGTGCAACCTGATACAAGATGATCAATCGTTTCTGGATATTTATCACAGAATCTGCATTTTGGGCTGACACAATATTTTAGTATATGTGCTTGATAATTCCTAGTTAGCAAGCATTGGTCCTGCGCAGCAAGGATAAAACCTTCAGTTTCCGCTTTCAACCCTGCACTACGTAGCCACTGATGGGTACGGGTTTTGTCTACGTCAGCTTGTTTGGTACGGGCAGAGTATTGGCCATGAAGCGGTTTGTCTTGCCACCGCTTCTGTATCTGGTCGGTTGCATTCGTTATTATTATTATTATTATTATTATTATTATTATTATTCACTCTTACACTGGCGATTATGTGACAAGTTTTGTCAATATTCCAGCACTCAACGCAATATACTATTTTCAGTAATGCTGTCATTTAGAGGCTCCCGGTTCATTTAGATCTTTTTCTTACGGATCTTTTACAGTTCTCCGTTAACGACTAGCACGACTATCACTTTCCTCAGTTTTCTGACAAAGATTGAGATACTTATCTGCATTTTTCTAAATGTGCTCTGTTGTCCGCCGAAACAGTGAAATCCATTCTCTGGCATGTTCAAGCTTCAGACAATATGTGACAAGAAACCGTTAACAATATACTCACCGAACTGGTCATCTTCCGAAGTGACACATTCACAAATATCCCGATGATTATAAGTGTTCGGTTTAACAACTTCGGCCTCGTTAGTATATTCACCCAGCCAATTTAAAATGATGGAATAAACATGTTTAGGGAGAAGTCAAAAAAAAAAAGAAGATAAATGTTTTATTTTCTTTAAAAAGAAAAAGAGAAGATGCTAACAATGTGTTACATTCCTTCTCCCCGATCCTGAAAAGGAAAGCTAGCGGATGGTAATAAAACTTTCTTGACTCAAAAGTCCAGCACGTTATATTGCAAGAGGCTGTGTCAAAGAAGCAGCTTCTCTTCATGGCGTCTACTCCCAAAACTGTTCTTTGTCCAGATTGGGCTTCACTAACTGGACGTAAAGGGGTCATCCAAGCGTAGTGAATATCAGTTTGGAAAGAAGAAGGAAGAACTAATGGTGTGTGGAACTGCCAGTATTCATTTTGCTAATTAAAAAAAATCACATAGTGTTGAAATATGGTTTGACCATCGATATCTTGGTAGAATCCAGCAGTTAAGCAGTTGAAATATGGTTTGACCATCGATCTCTTGGTAGAATCCAGCAGTTAAGCAGCTAAAGGAAGCATTTTATAACGGACTCTCGACCGAGTGCATAAGTCGGCATAACAACGTTGTTTTAAGAGCAGCAAGAAGTGATTTGAGCGACTGTATAATGTTGAATATATAATGGAGATTTATTCGAACTGATGTTCTCATCTTGATTATTCCCACGAGCTTAAGTTAGCTTAAAAGCCGCACTTCGTGTGAACTTTAAAGCTAACTTCTGTGGAGGCCCAATTGTGCCGCCAGCTCAAAACTAAAGGGGCTTTTGGTCCAGTCCAGCAATGATAATTTTGAATAGATAACTCTGAATTCCTCAATTTACTCTATGGAACTTAGAAACCTCACTTTAATTCTGATTCGAGCGATAAGCCCAATTCCGAACGAAAGCCCAATTTGGGCCGAAATTTGGACTGAGTTCTTTAAATTGCAAACTCTGTGGAACTTCAATTGAATTCTTCAAGTCTCAAACTCTGCAGAACTTCAAAACCTCATGTCACAAAACCTCTCACTTTAACTCTTATTCCTTGGCATTTTGAAAAAAATAAAATTGATTTCCTCAATTCACAAAGTTTTGGAAATATTTTAAACTGAATTTAAAACAAGTTTTTTTTTTTAAAATTCACGAAGTTTTTGTGTTACTTTAAACTCGATGTAAATTAAAGACATTCAAAATCTCTAATTTTTCTTCCATTTTCTTAAAAATTTAATATTTAACTGTTCCATACTCATCCCGACAAAAATCCCAGTTTTAGGTGTTAAACCACCAGATGAAAGGCAGATTTTTAATCCCCGTATCATCTTTTTTCAAAAAAGGTACACTATGTCTATAAGGAGCAAATGTGGCCCAACTTAGAGGGGTTTCAGACACACTGACAGACAGAATTTGCAGTTTATTCATAATGAATTTTCCAAATTTATATAATTAAATCCAATCATGACATATTAGGGATGATGGATATCGATGGGTTATATTTGTAAAACAATAATTAATATAGGATTTTTATAATTTCCTAATTAATTCTCATCATACCATATTAGGGACGATATATATTAATTGGATATATTTAGAAACCTATAATTAATACTGGACATTTAATAATTTTACACTTAATTCCTGCTGCAGTCAAACGTCATTTAACAACATCAGCAACGAAAATTGATTTAGAAAAAATATTTACAAACCAATAATTAATATTGGATTTTTAGAAATTAATACTTCATTTCCATCCTATCATTTTAGGGAGGGATATTAATGTGTTATATTTGAAACCTATAATTAATAATAGATTTTTAAAATTTAAAAATTAAATCCTATCATACCATATTTGGGTCAATGGATATTAATGGATTATTTTTAGGAACCTCACGTCATGAAACCTCTCACTTATTCCTTGGCATTTTGAAAAAAAATAAAATTGATTTCCTCAATTCACAAAGTTTTGAAGATATTTTAAACTAAATTTAAAACAAAGAAAATTAAGAGTCTGTCTATATTTCTGAGATGAGGTATTATGTACAGTATTTACATTAGTCGGACTATTGTCTTCATCTTTGTCGCCATATTTGTCACAACGTTTCGGCCGTTGTACGCTCCGGCCTTCACTAACTGGACGTAAAGGGGTCATCCAAGCTCGAAATAAAGGGTTCAGTTCGAAATTCCAACCACCTGAAGAAGGCCGTAGCGTACAACGGCCGAAACGTTGTGATAAATATGGTGACAAAGATGAGGACAATAGTCTGAATAATGTAAATAATGTATATAATACCTCATCTCAGAAATATAGACAACCCTATATATATAAAATTATTTTCAAAATAGAGTGTATCTGTAAATTGACAAAATGAACTGAATAAAAAGAAACACGAGGAAAATCTATTCTTAACCGACGCGTTTCGTCCTCTGAGGGACCTTATCAATGCAAATGTAGGATTTTTTTGTACGGGTTTATATACAATAGCGAGGATGTCATTGGTTTATCAAGGCTTTTAAATTTGAGAACTGTAAGCGACCTGGGATTGCAAAGGAAATATTTGTCGTAGATTACTTCCACAACGCAGAGAATAAATCACGATAAATAAGATAAGGACAATAGTCCGACTAATGTAAATACTGTAAAGAAAATTAAATTCACAAACTTTTTGTGTTACTTCAAACTCTATAAATCAAAACTTTTAAAATCACTAATTTTTTTTTTCAGTTAGTTTAATATTTGAATTTTCAATTGCTCCCTCCTAATCCGGACACAAGTCACAATGCTTGATGTTCAAACCATCTGAAGGGCAAATGGTCAAAATAAAAGGCAGATTTTCAATCCTGATAACATCTCGATTCCAAAACATTATATGTCTACGTAGAGCAACTGTGGTCCGAATTAGAGAGGTTTCATACGGACGGGCGGACAGTCAGAATTTGCCGTTTATTTATTTAGATTAAAGACACTATGTCTTGGTCAAGTACTCTCTGGCTAGTTTCAGGACCTTATTGTTTTGTCTGATATGGGATATGTGTTAATTAGTATGTTACTTTTGAACCTATGATGATAGTTTCTGTCCGTTCGAGTTGAAACAGTGTGTATTGTTTCACTACACGAAGAAGACCACAATACATTTTTAATTAACTCTTACATTCACTATGCCACTATCCTGAGGGCATTAGTTGAGTATTTTTGAAAGCCAATATATTCAGATGAAATAAAAAAAATCAAAAGCTGTACGCGCCAGCCATGATAACCAAATGTTGAATGTGTTTATATTCAAACCATATAATAATTATCAATGTGTATTTATTTATATATTTCCTGTCTCATTTGTAGTGGGAAGAGATGTAAATCAATTTTAGTAAAGTTATGTGATTACTTCCAATAGTCATTTCTATAATCTCTACAGATAAAATATTTTTCTGCATCGAGACAAAATTAGTATTGAAGCAAAATGAACGGTTTAATTGATCAGTTCCTTTATTTCTACGTTTCTTAGATTACAATCTTATTTGCTCAAGCCGTTCAAATGTGGCACTCTGATACCATTGTCTATTAAGTGATCATCTTGCCTCATCTTGTTCTTGAAATAGGCTTTGTCGTCGCCGTCTTTGTCGTTCCGTTGTTAATCTTTTCCTTCCGTGAAGATATTTTCATTTCGCTGTTCTATTAAACACATCAAATGCCAAGCATGAAAATGTATTTCGAAAAAAGGCGATTTATATAATATCAAGAGAAATCAATGAATCACAGACACCATAATCAATAAATCATAGATACCACAAGAGCTAGGTTAAAAGTCCGCATGGAAGACGGCTTTTCAGTTAGTAGGATATATGATATATGATAATCAAGATATGAACATCAATTTTAATAAATCTTCGTTATATATTCAACACTACAATCGGTCAAATCTCTTCTTGTTGATGTTAACATAGAAACCATTGAACGTATAAAAATATAACGTGGACGGATTAATTAAACGGTCCATTGGAATAGTAATAGTAGAGAATTATTTATCTCAGTTTTATTGAATCTCAGTACATTGTTTCAAAACTTTTGTTTCATTGCATCTCACTATTAAAACTTTCTAACAATTGTCGTCATGTTTGACGGCAAGGGTACACTTAGAACAATACAGATGAAGACAATGGTAATAGTAATATTATCCACTTTTTTTTTTAAGCATTTCACTCCAAGCAAGGCGGGAAGCCAATAGGACGCAAGGGGTTACAGAAAGTTTAGAGCAAGATCAGATAGGAGTGATAGAAGAAAGGATGAGGGTAGTGGATAGATCAAGACAACTGGAGATGTCGATTGACATTACACTTGAATAGCTGGAGATTATAGCTCACAGGGAAACAGGAATAGGGAAGGGAGTTCCACAGGTGAGAGGTGCGAGACATGAAGCTATTAGAGTAGAAGAGACAGCTACATTTAGGAGTTTCGACAGTGAAGGGGTGAGAGTGGGATGCCAGCCTCGTAAGGCGCTGGAACTCATGACGTCTGGGAACCAGCGAATGCAGCTCCTCGGAGCAATTTCCATGAAAGTATTCGTAGAACAGACAGAGGGAGGCGACGGCGCGTCTGTAAGAAAGTAAATCCATTTACGACAATCCAGATGAAGACAATGGTAATAGTAATATTAGCCATTTCCTTATAAGGAAGTATTCGGCAAATATTGACCTTGCAGCCAGTGTTACCGTCAGTTGCAAACCTTTCTATTAAAGCAATTTTTTATGGAAATAGATTTCTTAAGTCCACTATCAATTATTGCATATCCACCATGATGGCGATTTCCTTCCTAACTTTTGATTTGAAGTCAATGTCAATATGTTGTTTTCTCTTCGAATTACTTTTCTTTTTAGTTGTTGCTGTTGTTAAAAGTTCGCTAGTTTCTGTTATTCGGCACATTTCTTTGTGATTGTGTAGCGCCAGTCCACAATGATCGAAGAAGTTTAGTTTGAATAAATTAAAGTATATTGAAAATTCTTCTTCTTAAAAGTGAAATGCAAACAAATAAATAAAAGTGTTTGTATTTAAATTGGGACAATTTCAATTTTTCATTTTATAATTCGGTCATCATTACTCGAACGCTCACTTCATTACAATTTCGGCTAATTAAACGGAAATTAATCACTATCTTCTCCACACAGCCGTGTTTGTGTGTTTAGTTCGTTAAACGAATTTTCCATTTGAACATTTCGTTTACATGAGTCGAGTTTAAATGAGACGAAAAATATCAAACTGAAGACGATGAAACCTGATGAATATTTGTTTTGTGGCTCTTACGGAGAAGAGACAATTCTGTATCAGTTATCACTGAAATAACCCTTTACAAATGAACAGACCTCATGAAACCCCAAACAGAGAAAAGTGCATGCGTGTCTATGTGCGCAGGCACACTGGCTACTTGATGTGAAGTAACAATTAATGAGCTATTATCGTAAGTAATTGTTATTAAGATAGATCGATCCATACTTGGTGTTCCCATTCTGTATCATAACAGGACGAACCAAATTAATATGAATACACACGACACGTGCGTATGCATTCATATATATATATATATATATATATATATATATATATATATATATATATATATATATATATATATATATGTCTGTGTCTGTGTTTGTGTGTGTGTGAAAATTATTTTTGGACAGAGTTTATTTGTAAAGGAACATAAAGAATATAAAAAGAGTTCGAACCGGACGATAGTGAGCTTCTAATGAACATAGATAGATATATAGATGGACAGATGAACATAGATACACATAGATACATAGACAGTGAACATATATATATATATATATATATATATATATATATATATATATATATATATAAAGGTGTTGAAACTTGACTAATGCATGGAATAATAATGTAACACAAAATGTACTTAGAACAAAATGTATTGAAACAAGAAAGTGTACACAATATTTACATATAGTCTTTTGTATATTCCTGGTAAGACCGTTCCTGGAGAATGTGTTGACTGAGTCGCAGTCGGGCAGAGTCTCTAGTTGAATCTCTTGATTCCTCCCTCTCTTCCCGGTACCAACCATATTTATATGGTCGGTACTCTACTATGCAAATTAGGTGGATCCTACCGCAACAAAAGGGAACAAAGCTAGATAGATAGATAAATACATAGAGTGCGAAGGATGGAGTTTAGTTACTTCTATATCTATATTGTAAATATCTACAGACTCTCTATTTCCGATATTGAGTATTTTATCCCATAAAATAGCATGTTATAATATATATATATATATATATATATATATATATATATATATATATAATTAATGTATTCATATTATATTTGATATTTATTACTACAAACATTACTATAGTGGACATTTTTCATTTAAAATTGACGTCCTATTTTTATTAATTTATTAAACAGTCTGTAATAAGTCTATCGGCCGAGGATACATTTTCTTTATTTACATTTATCGAATGCTCAGGTCCATAGACGTTACACACTGTTTTATATATATATATATATATATATATATATATATATGAATTATAATTTTTTCATATAGACAAAAACCATTTACTCGCGACAAAGATGCAACTTCGTTTCGGTGCATTTAGTTGCACCTCGACTGGTGAGAAAATGGTTATTGCACTACTATCGTTGTTTAGCCCTCTTTTGAATTAAACCTGGGAAGTTAGAATTTATATATTATTTTCGTTCTCATCACATTCGGATATATATATATATATATATATATATATATATATATATATATATATATATATATATATATATATTTAAAGATATTTTTGTAGGTACAAAATTTAATGATCGAAATAAAGTATAAAATTTAATATTACAAGTCATATTAAAAAAAAAAATAAAAGATAAAAAAAACAAACAAAAAAAAACACAAAAAACAACAAGGTGGAAGCAACCGGTTTCGCTCCTGCTCTTCAACAGAAAAAAATTAAAACAGAAAAATGTACAATAAAAGGAATTGGGAAAAACAAAACAAAAAAAACTGAATCTCCCGCTGAAGAGCGGAGCGAAACCGTTTGCTTCCCCTTTGTTGTTTTTTTTTTTATTTTTTTTTTAATATGTTTCTAATATTAAATTTTATTGCGATATATATATATATATATATATATATATATATATATATATATATATATATATATATATATATATATATATATATATATATATATATATATATATATATAGTCATCGTAGTTTGAGTAATAATTTCCTTTTTGTTTATCAGCTTTATCCTTCGATACTTGTGGAGCAAAATTCCTCATTTTCTGATGTAAAAAAAAAAAACCTCTCGAATTCTTGACGAAATCTCGAATCTGAACCAAAACCGAGAATTGTCGAAAATTTCTTTTCTCATTAGAGAAAATTTACCCTAGCCATGCTTTTTTTTTTAGGGGGGGGGGCGATTTGATAAACTAATACTCGCTTGGTGCAAAGTCAAGTGAATCTGGCAGCACGGTAGAACAGACCAACCGAGTTTCAAAATTGTTCTTCTTGCATTGTCATGGAAGGAAACAATTAAAAAATTGACGAGAGTATGGTGATTTTCGAGCAAACTTTTATGGACATGCTGTAGCTGATGGACGTATAAATCTGCATCTAGTGTTTATTTTAATAACTTTAAATGCATCCCACCACGCGCACATCATTACCTTTCTACCGTGGAAGCCAGTGTACTCTGAATTTATTATCTGCCACGTATGGTTTACTTATGACTCACCCTAATATATATATATATATAGTTTATGCAAAACTAGATAATCTGTATCGGTAGACCCAAGGAGGATGATATCCAGAGAGCTTAATGTAAATTCAGAGCAAATAAATTTGAATAAAAATAGACCACTTTAAGGTTCCATGTAATAAATTATTTCATCACAGCCCTTTTAAATGTACTTTAAATGTACTGTCTATGAATTTGTTCCAATCGACTATTTCATAGAAAATACCCAAAACTTCAACAAACATCAAATTAAATTCTTCGTAGATTTTGTAGACATTTAGATTTATATCAAACTTTAACCCCCGAATATACCCTTTAAAGTAATGCGAAATAACAGCGTCTAAGAAGTTGAGTGAAACCTTCTCTCATGATTTATTTTATTGTATCTTTTTCCTTTTATGTCGGTTTTCTT
>CAHIKZ030002334.1:2305000-2322500 GCA_903632075.3 Acanthosepion pharaonis | reverse complement strand
TCGTGTAGAAGTGAACTGATTGGCATTTGATGGCCAGAGAGAGAAAGAGAGAGAGAGAGAGAGAGAGGGAGAGAGAGAGGGGGGGAGAGGGGGGAGAGAGAGAGGGGGGGAGAGAGAGAGAGGGGGAGAGAGAGGGGGGGAGAGAGAGTGTGTAAGATTTTATACGGTGCGAACTGGCACTACGCGTTAATCGAAGGCAGAAGTCTCGGAAAACGTCACCATAATCTCAGGCAGAGTGTACATCACCGCACACACTCTTCTTCTGATACACCGACTGATACATACACATACACATGCGCGCACGCACACCCACACACACAAATGCACACACACACACACGCATCCTCGGTAGATGTGCTGATGTATACTTAAATAATAGTGTAATTTTTATATTTTTTAACAGTTACTGTGCTAATGTTTATAAATACTGTTTAGATCCTGTTATAAATATTTATTAGAAAGCCCGGTAATCATGCGAAAAACTCTATTATAGTTCACAGATAATAGAAACCAACTAACACAGCCATCATTTTTTGGGTGGTCTCAGAACTTATGCAATTCCTTTCACCTGAAGATACAGGATGCGATGGGTAAATTGTCGCCATTTTATATTTTTAATTTCGCGCATGCGCATTGTTTGTTTTTGATATTGTCGACTGCACAGTCTTGTAGGGTCCGTATGACGCACCGGAAGCTCCAATACGAACATTTCAGACTCTTTGGGTGTCAATATGAGGACAGTACAGAGGATTCTGAATGAGATGGGTTACTCTAATTGTGATTACGAAGGTGTTTTGGAGGATCACTAGTGATGGCGACATTATGCCTCTATTCATCTTCTCTCAGCGACTCAGATTCAACACCATGGCCTACATGAAGTGCCTTGAGAAGGTAATGTTTCCCTGGATCAAGAAGATTGCTGGTGGAAGACCCTGTGTCTGGTAACAGGACTATGTACTATGCTACACAAGCATGAAAACCCAATCATGGCCGTCAGACGATGTATGCGGTCACATCACCCCTTATATTTGACCATCTAACTTCCCAGGCTGCAATCCCCTTGATTATTATATGTAGGGCGCAGTTGAGCGAGAGACCAACAAAACTCCTTGTAACACCAAAGATGAACTGAAGGCAAGTATTATCGAAGCATTCATCAACTTAAACAGGGAGACCGTCCAGAAGAGATGCAGGAGATTCGCTACAGAATGTTTGGGTATCAATCAGAAGACAGTGCAAAGGAATCGGAAAGAATTGGATGACTCTAATGGTGATTACGTTGGTAAGGTAGATCGGAAAATTAACTCTTTTTGTTCTGATAAGAAAAGAAATCCCTAAATTTGTTGGTGAGGGCCTCAGACTCAATATGAAGGTCTACATTAAGTGCCTCGAGGAAGGAGTGCTGCGCTGGGTCAAAAGTGTGACTGCTGGAATACCCTATATCTGGCAACAGGACTCTGCACAATGCCACACCAGTCATGGTTGTCAGACAATTTCTGCGACCACATCTTCCCTTACATATAGCCATTTAACTCCCCAAACTGCATCCCCCTTGATTGTGTGGTCTTCAGAGACCAACAAAACCCCAACCATGGAAACCATCTAGAAAGTTGCCGGAGATCTCGAAGTCATCTGGAGAACGTGGTTGAAGCCAATGGCGATTTTATTAAAGAAATTTACCCTTTAGTATTTCAAGATATTTTTGTGTAATTTCGGTAAATATATCTGTTAAAATAAGATGTCAGTGTTATTATCATTTTCACGTAATTTAGACGACTATTTATCCATCTTCCTTTCTTCTTCTTCTTCTTCTTCTTCTTCTTCTTCTTCTATGTATCGTATCTCTTCAAGACATGGACGATCATGGCTCTCCACAAATTCCTATCCTTTGTAGCTCTATAGCAACGATGTTTTTTTTACCAGTCTTTTCTTCACTGTCATATAAGAGAATTGATTTAACATAGCAGTTTCAGAATTATTATTATATGGAAATCGAAGAGCCGATTTCGAATTCCAGTCTGGTTCATTATATTCACCTGCGTATCTAAAAATAATTCTTATAATCTAAAGTATTTTCTGGGCCTCAATAACCTGCAGAGGGTTGATAAACCGTAAAAACAAATCAATCAATCAGGAATGTTTTTCTTATAAGAAAGAACTTGATAACTTGGGCAGAGGATTACAGATGTTGGTTTCGTTAAAAGTCGCTTGTTGATTTTTAAGGTAAGCCTTTTTCTTCTCTGTAACGAATCTCTTCCAGACGTAGAGGATCATGGCTCTCCACAACTTCCCAACATTTGTAGTACTAAGCAATGTTTTTTGCTTTTACTACAGTCCTGATATTCACTTGCACAAGCCCATTGTTTGCCTCTTCTCCTCTTGTCTTCAGGATGTCTTGTGAGTGTCTAATTCTCCAAGCCATATTTCCTCATTATGTCTTTCAACAATGTCCATTGCCCCCTTCTAATTTCAAATATAAGGGTCCTTTTTGTTAACATTTTCATTAAAACGTCTTCGTTGCTCGCTTGTTTCATCCATGGCATACTCAGCAGCCTTCTGCAGAGTCACATCTCTTTTGGATCAAGTATCCTTTTCATCTACGAGCAAACACTCCAGCTGGCGCTGTCATAAAGTAAGATTAATATTACATGTTATTTGAGCACACTTACATTTCTTTCAGAGGCATTTTCCTGTTTCCTAAGGTCTTGGGAAATTTCTTTCGCTATTTTAATGTCTCTTTGGATTTCTGTGTCAAATCAAAGAAAAGAGTACGGAACAGTCTTCCTATATAGCAGTGAATACTGGACAATCTCCTCACAGATGAAGAAGAGACTTGAAGCAACAGAAATGTGTTCTACAGAAGGATGCTGAGAATACCAATGAAGTCTTTAAGAAAATGGAAACAAAAAGAACCCTTATACTTAACAACAGAAAAAGACGAAATTTCTAGGGCACGTAACGAGGAAAGAGGGCTTGGAAAACTTAAGGGAAAAATCGAAAAAGAATTGATAAAAATAAAAGAAAAACGTAATAGATTGATAATATTTCATTAAAATATATATATTTTTTTAATTTTGAAATAATAGAAATATAATTTTTTTAAGATTAATACAAAAATTACTTTTGAGAGAATAATTTTTAAAGACTAGCATAAAATTATTAAAAAAAACTAGTGTTTTAACAAAGAACGGTAAGGGTGACACTGAAATCCAATAGCAAAGCCAAGTGTTAAGAAACAGGAAAATTTTATTAGAAACCAATAAAAAACTACTGTACTATTATGTAATATCAGTCCTCCTGAATTTAGTACCGATTTAGTACAAATACAAGCCTCCACTGCGAAATCACTCCACAACATTTATTTATTTTTTTCTCAACAGGAGTAGATAGGTTCACCAATCGCTCTAAAGTCTTCTCATTCACTTTCACTCCCAGTAGCCTCTTGCGTCTTAGTGGCACTATTCCCTTGATTAGGATGAATTGATTAAACAAAAAGAATTCTGCATCGAAATAAAATATAAATGCATACAGACAAACTAATAAATTAAATATGGATATCTGTGTTACGTGTGATAATGTCCCTTTCTGTCTGGCAAACGAATAACGGATCGGATTGAGGAATCGGAGAATCAACTTTGAATTTCAATCGAGTTCGTTTCATTCACTTACGTGTGCTAATACCCTTTGGAAAGGTATGAATTCATCTCTTCTAGCAGCAGGACAGACTGGGTCCTATAGCCTTAGGTGGTAACCAGTCTAGGAGAAGTGAACTGTCTTCAAACCACCTTGTAGGTTCTGACTTCAAAAAACAAATCCACCGCTGAGAAGATGGACGCGGTAACCTCATCGTCCCATGTGCAAAAAGGATCCTGTAAGCCATTGCGCTATACTGCCTTTAACTACAATTGTGAGATGGAGTGTGGTGACCACAGCGGCAAAAATTGCCCGACTGTATAAAATGAAATGAATGTGGCAACAGTTTCTGGCTAACATTGTTATGACTCATTCTGTAATTGAACTGGCACAGTTGAGTAATGGATAGCCGCTCGGATTGAGAAATCGGAGAGCCGAGTTCAAATTCAAGTTGAATTTCAAGATGATAAAGCAGACGACCACTTGCTTGCTGGCCTAGCAGAATCCCATTTACATTTTTTATTTTGGTATTTTTTTTTCTTCGTATTTAAATTTTTTCTATTTCTTCCCCCCCCCCAAGGCATTTTGTCCCAATGATTCTCCTTATTTGATAGTTTAGTAAGAAACCCCGGTTCGAAAGTTAAAAGAAAAAGAAAAAAAAGGGGGAAAACGGCAAAAATGGAAAATTGAATGTCTTTAACTAGATGCGAGTGTGTCTTGTGAGTATTCTAACGATGTTGTGACAGTATCTTTTTTTTGCTTGATATAATGTTTGAAATTGGAATTGACTAGCCTCTCCATCTCCTCTTTGTAAATGTTATTGAAAGCATACCTCCCAAGCCCACCAGTTGGTGTGGGCCGAGGATTGGCCGTTGATTCCTCCCCCAATCCCAACCTGGTCGACGCTTGGACCTAAGGTAAGCTACTTAGAAAAGGTATGATTCCTCTTTTTCTCCACCCCCATCCCCCCAAAAAAGTAGTAAATAGTAGGACAGACCGGGTTATGTAGCTTTGGATGGTAACTGGTCCTCCGCAGATTGAAATAGCAACCTACTGCGGGGAAAAAAAAATCTGCCTCGTCAGTCATGTATCGAAAGATACATGATCGCCTAAGCGTGTATCACGCATGGCACATAACTGACTGACTGATAATTTCTAATACATGTAACATTTTAAATGAAAAAAAAAAGTCAATAGTTTTTTTCGGTTGCGCGAGCTCAGACGTTCATGAGTCTATCACTTCAACCATCACAGCCCAGCATCAAGGTCAGAAGGTCATGAGGGAGGCAGTCTGTGTCATATCATAGTTGGTTAATGTAGGTGGTTGCTGAGCGTCCTACTCGTCTTGTTCTATGGTTAGGTGTCCAGGACAGTAGATCACTAGAGAGTTTGCGATTATATTGCTAAGCGACGGGGCTGAACTCGTATTAAAATCAAAAAAATTGTTCCTGACCCACATAGTCGAGAATACCATATTTAAATTCTTTCGTATCCCACACTTTCCCGTGGGTCATATCCGCCCCTTAGACTTTAATTTTTCCCATTCATCTTTTTCATGTCAATAACCTCTCAAGCACTACTACGCTTATTCACGTGACTGCTCGCCTTCACACTCATTTGCTTGGCTTTAACCGTCTCCACATTTGTCATCCTTTTGAGAACATTAAAGAGCAAAACGTTCAGAGGAAATGAACGCGTCTATTATTCTTTGTCATAATTATTTATAAACAAAGTTCAGTACATAAATATACACAATAAATATAGGCCGCTAGATATAAAGTGTGATTTGCGGACAATTATGCCAGGCAGGGCCGGTCCGTAGTAAGTCCAACCGGGATTAGGGAAGTCTGATTGAGGGCCCATGTCTGTGCTTTGTGATCCTCGCTATCTTATCCACATTCGTTTTTTTCTACCTATTTTTATATACGTTACCAATTAATTTTTATATACGTTACCAATTAATTTTTTTTTATATACGTTACCAATTAAACTAAGCACAACCGACTATTATTAAATGATGAAAACTTTCTGCAGATTTCGACGTCATTCTGGGTTCTTTTTTTGTTGTCCAAACCTGTGAATTTGATTTGCTCATGCTAAGCCTAAAAAAACACTTTATTAAATTCACTAAGTGCTCCGTCCAGGGTATGACGATAAACTACATTCATGTCCTGGGTAAGTCGATAAACTATGTTCAACAGCAAGGCATTTGATCAGGAGATTCTGAGGAGCATGGAACCATCTCTTAATTGCTCGTGTTCCTAGGTCCACCCCGACCAGGGGTGGTAGCACCTGTTAGGGTCCTAGCTATGGGTAAATAGTTAACACCCAAACTGGGGTCAAAAACTGGGGTTGAAAGTGTAAAAATAGGTTTTAATACCAGAAATACTTTGTAAAAAATTATTACCAGTAATACATTTTTGAAAAAAAATTACCAGTAATAAAAAATGTCGGCATGAAATAATCCATTGAGGTTGATATGCCGTAAACGAAACGAAACGAAACCAAACCAATCACTAAGTGGTAAATAATTAGGTTACATTAAAATTTGCATTTAATATGAATAATCATACTTATTATAAAACCCAGGTTGTGTGTGTGTGTGTGTTTGTGTCTGTACGTTTATATATTGGATCGGATTTCCAACATTTTTCAACCGATTTCAACAAAACTTCACAGGACTACGTAAAATTACCATTGCAGTGGTTATGACAGCGCCAAAAATTGGAAAAAACACAATTGTTTTTGCACAAAATCAATTTGAAAACACGATTAAGAGGCATCACGAGAATGAAAGGGGGACAACTCATATCGAGTTATACTTATAAAACCCAGGTTGTGTGTGTGTGTTCGCTTATATATGGGATCGGATTTCTTACATTTTTCAACCGATTTCAACAAAACTTCACTTTTTTTTTGGCAGGTAGAGTTTCTTATTGTCTTGCACACTTTCTTCTTTATTTTTACAGTCAGAATGCTTTAAAAATTCCATTTACAAGACAATTGTTTATAATAAAATTCTATTCAATCGGTAGACTCATAACGATTGAAAACAATGTTTTTGTTTGAGTTTGGGTTTGACCAATTCGTAAAAAAAAACAAAAACATAAAAACAAAACAAAACAAAACAAAAAACAAACAAAAAAAAAACTAATTAAGACATGCGTGTCCGTCAACCTTAAACAATAATCTTTGTCAATTTTATTTTTCAGTCTTCATGATAGTCGATATTTGATCTATCTCTTACTGTTACATCCCCGGGCAACGCCGGGCTCTACTGCTAGTACCTTATAAAATTTGAGATGTAGTAGAGTGGGGGCCTCGTATCATAATTAGTGGGGGGGGTTTTTTTCATAGATTCGGTAGGGGAACAAGACCCCTGCACCGGTCCTAATATCAAATAACAAAACAAAATAAAACAAAAATCGATCGGTAGCAAAGACATATCAAATTAAAAAAAAAAGAAAGATAATAAAGATGAAATTATATAAACAAAAATTTAAAATAATTATCTTAAAAAGAAAGCAGCGAGGATCAAAACTTTTGTTTTCTTTTTGTCGTTAGATAGCATTAGGAGTGTTTAGAATCTCTTCACAGATGTATAGAAAATTGGAAGTAAAATAAATGTGGTTCTACAGAAGGATGCTGAGGATACCGCGTAAGCAAGAAAGTAGTCTTAAGGAAAATGGAAACGAAAAAGAGAAATCAAAAAGAGACAACCGGAATTTATCGAAGACATAATAAGGAAGGAGGACTTGCGGAATTTGACACTCACGAGACATATCGAAGGCAAAAGCGTCAAGAGAATGTTACCTGCCTGACGAACTCGTGTGAATGGTGGGGTGGGGAGAGATATTTGGCAAAGGGACAAATGTTGCTAAGAGTTATAGGACGATATCGATGGTCCATGTCCTGAAGGGACGCGGCACACAGAATAAGATGTTTGGATTAACTTCGTTCAAAAAGATTGTTTTTGATTGTAGTGTTACAGCTGACATATTAGCGTACATTTTAATTACATTGGTCAAAATATTCGTTCCCTTTTCTGTCTTTAGATGGCATTAGGAGCGTTTAGTTTGAATTAACTTAAAACAAAACGATGGATTTTTTATACTTGTATACATGTCATATTAGTCAGACTTTTAAACATCGTCAGAGTGTGTATATTTTGGTTTATTTCGTCTAACATTGAAGTTGGAAGTAAATAAACAACACTTGCGTCATATTATGATTTTTTCTTTGTTTTAAGAAAGTTATTTATGAAAGTTGCATTTTCGGCACCGGCGGATGCACGAAATCAAGTTTGGTTTGGTTTGGTTTGGTTTTGGTTTGGTTTGGTTCTGGTTTGGTTTGGTTTTGGTTTGGTTTGGTTTTGGTTTGGTTTTGGTTTGGTTTGGTTTGGTTTTGGTTTGGTTTGGTTTTGGTTTGGTTTGGTTTTGGTTTGGTTTGGTTTATGGTATATCAACTTCAATGGGTTATTTAATGACGACAAAATTTTTATTGCTGGTCATATTTTTTTTCAAAAATGTATTGCTGGTAATATTTTGTTTCAAAAATGTATTGCTGGTCATATTTTTTTTCAAAAATATATTGCTGGTAATATTTTTTTTAAACATGTATTACCAGTAATACTATTCCTTCAAAAAATCTATTTCTGATAATATTTCTTTTAAAAAAGTTTTGCTGGTAAAATTTTGTGCCTAAAATGTATTGCTGATTAATAATGTATTGCTGGTAATAATTTTTTTTCAAAGTGTTTCTGGTATTAAGACCTATTTTTACACTTTCATAGTGTTTTGACCCCAGTTTGGGGGTTAACTAACTGGGACCCTAACAGGTGTTACCGCCCCGGATCAGGGTGGACCTGGGAACACCAGCAATTAAGAGGTGGTTCCACGCTCCTCAAAACCTTCTGATCAGAGGCCTTGCTGTTGGACGTAGTTTATCGTCGTACCCAGGACGGGCGAAACCAAATAAAAATCAGCATGCAGATTTTAAAGGCAAACACATAAGCCTCCATATTTTCGAATATAAGGAATAACATAATATTCCGTTGCATCATTTACCTCCTCCCCATTAGGCCGTATGCTCTACTAAACTTTATAAATATCAAGAAACCTTAAAATAGAAACCGAATCATTAATAACGGCAGCGCAAGCCAATTACGTTCAATCCAAATAGATGAAGTGCTGTGAGAGGAAGTGATTGAAAACTGTTGCACACAATTATTGAATATCATTAATAAATTTTGAAGAGTACAAAAATAGCATTGAACTCTAAGAGAAATAAACTATGACAACACGAATCAGAGGAGAATTATTTCTGCACTCATTGACGGGTGGCTGAAGTAGCAGCAAAATCGTCAATGGTGCTTTTTTCAGTATGAGACTAAGATTAATGTAGAAGCGTTAACTGGCGAGAAAAGTTTGGTCGAAGGAGGGAAAGATATAATTTTATATAGGAAAAAAAGAGCCTAACGATTTTGGAGAGTTATATCATGTCGGATAAAATATTAATCCACAACGAAGGTAAGGTGGCTTAGCAGTCGAAAAGCTCAGGTTTGTTGGCAAGCATCTCAGCTGATCTAAGGTCGTCAGGAAAGTTTCTATTCTTACTCAGGTTTTGCAATTTCTTTGCAATTTTATTGGTTCTGACCTGTTATCTCGGCTTCAGTTACTTTCCCTACCGCTGTAAAATAGCTTTTTGTGATTTTTGTATAAATACTTTCGGGGTAATTATTTTGATGAACTTTCGTCAATAGTAAAAAAAAAAAAAACAAGATTTTTAAAAGCCCAAATGAATATTTACAATAATTACAATTGTAATCATTGTAAATATTCATTTTTTTCAATTTTGTTATTTGTATTCCCCACCCCGACAGACAAAGTGTACATATGGGAACTAGTTAGCAGTTCATAGAGCTTTGAGGCATTATGGGAGCTGTAGTAAGAATGACAAGTAAGAATGTGTTGTTTTGGTGCAATGAATACTGTAGTATATCTGGGTCAGTAATTATGGCTAGTTAAGTTTTAAGATAAGACAGACTGAAGACCACATAGAGACTTTGAGGCATTATGGGAGCTGTATTAAGAATGGTAAGTAAAAATCTGTTGTTTTGGTGTAATGAATACTGTGGTATATTTGGGTCAGTAATTATGGCTAGTTAAGTTTTAAGATAAGACTGATTGAAGACCAGCCATCCCCTATCCCCCCCACCTTTGGCCTTGTTCCACATTTCTTGTAAATAACAAGAATGTCACTTTCCGCTATGGTACCTAAGCTTTAGGGATTTAAGCGCTGTACTAGATTGGCAGTAAGGTCTCATCAGTTCTTTTTCAGTTAAAATAGCTAGATATAAGCGTATGTTAATAGTTTCTTTTCACATACTTTTCGTTTGTGGAACTCACTAACAGCTTCTTGCTTTCCAATCAAATTTCAGCTTTAAAACTTTTAATGCAATATCAGTCGCTATTATCTGTCTTTTTACTTCTTGTTCTTTTTTTTGTTCTATATGTCACTGAATGCTAGAAAATATTTATCACAGAAGAAGAGACTTAATGCAACAGAAATGTAGTTCTATAAAATTTTAAACGCAATGTCAATCGTTAATTTCTGTTCTTTTATTGTTCTCGCTCCTTAATTTTTTCTCTTATTCATATATTCTTTCACATTCATTAAACCCTTGCGTCTTAGTTGCTTTATTGCCTTGCTTAGGGTGAAATGATTGCAAGACTCTTCAGGACAGTTACAAGAGCTCCAGTAATGTCGGTAACATCTATCACTTTTGTGCCTAACAATTATTTCAGTTTTATGTTGTTGATATTTTACTGTTTTCTCCTTCATGTTTGATGTAATGGGTGCGTGACCAAAGGGTCAGAGCTAGGCTTCTGTCTATGCGACCATGGTTCTAATCTCAGTCAGTCAGTTATGCGCCATGCGTGATACACGCTTAGACGATCATGTATCACTCGATACACGACTGACGAAGCAGATATTTTCCCCATAGTAGGTTGCCATTTCTTTATACGATAGACCAGTGGCCATCCAAGGCTACAGAACCTGTCCTGCTATTTACCCATAGCTGAGGGAGGAAGAAGAGGATTCATACCTTTTCCAAGTGAATATAATGGATTCAACTGTAATTCGAACTCGGCTGCTCCGATTCCTCAATCCAAGCCGCTGGCCATTACTCGACTGTATCTCACTGTAGTTGATTTGTCAAGGAGGTGACGTCTTGATAATATCAGCCTGGAGATACAACCTCGGCGTTCAGTAATTTTGGAAAGTGTCTGAAAACTATACCACGGGTTAACCCAAGCCTTGTAAGTGAAATTAGGTAAAGAGAACTGTCGATAGTTGAGTTATAATAGTTATTCATTGTAATGAATCGGTTTACAACATACTAAATGGCCGCTCCAGCGTCGTCTACGATGGTTCGGGCGTGCAGCTCGACGCCCGGAAGGAGAGCTCATCCGCGATGTACTTCTCCCTCCTTCTCTTCCTGGCTGGCGAAAACGTGTCTGTGGGCAGCTGAAGACGTGGGCAGCTGAGGACGTGGGCTAGCACAATTAAGGATGACTTAGCAGTACTATCCGGTCCACAAGTAGTTGGTCTTCGACGATGGAATCGCGATTGGCTCGCCATTTCGTGTGACCTGGCTCAGGATCGGCGAGCGTGGGCAGAGATGGCCCGTGATGCTGTACTTGCTCGGGAGGAAGCCGATTCAACCCGACCAGGGTGAAAACCGATACAATTCAGTCAAGTCAAAATGGCCGATAAGAGGTGTGATGCAAAGGTTCATCTAGTATGAAACGAATGAAACTTAATCTCAAAGAGGTCCCTGAAGTAAGTTTGTTTTAATGAATCATTTCTTTATGCAGAGGCCCCAGAATGTGTTGTGGTAGGATCCACCTAATTTGCATAGTGGAGTACCGACCATATAAATGTGGTTGGTACCGGGAAGAGAAGGGAGGAATCAAGAGATTCAAGCAGAGACTCTGCCCAACTGCGACTCAGTCAACACATTCTCCAGGAACGGTCTTACCAGGAATATACAAAAGACTATATGTAAATATTGTGTACACTTTCTTGTTTCAATACATTTTGTTCTAAGTACCTTTTGTGTTGCATTATTATTTCATGCATTAGTCAAGTTTCAACAGAATGCAAAACGCTGGATGATTGAAGAAAAGATAATGAAAAAGAAATAAAATAAAGAAATAATAAAAAAAAGAAATAAGACTAAAATTTAAAAAACAATGGTGTCAATGTTTTAACCATTTTTTAAAAATTAAAATAGCGAAACGTTTTCCTTCAACATAAAGTTTTTAAGAGAGAAGTATTTGCGATGTTTGCAAGATCCCAATAAATGGTTCTGAATTGTTGAAATATTGGCTTTTTATTATGAATATTAATTTCCTAACATTTTTTGGAACAACGCTAAAATCCTGGAGGATTTTTGAGGATCAAACAGTAAATTCGTTTACGAAACAAGCTTCTCGACCATCACTCGAGGGCAGTGGCGGATTTACTTATAAAACTAATAGAGCTTAAGCTTCAGGGCTCCTAATTCTAGAGCGGCCCTTGAAGCAACATTTTTTTAAATGAATCGTTTTTTCAACAAAATCGATGCTTTTTCTTTTTTTAAGACATTTTAGTGATAGAATCCTAGGCCAACATGTTAAAGTAGCTAATGTTGGTCTTAGACTAATAAAACCCATTTCATCTGGCCTCAAAATTCCCCTGTATTTGGTCAAATTTCAAAGTTTTCTTGGAGGCTGGTAGTGCCCAGATCCCAGCTGAATTGATTTTCTAAGCGCTGCTTAGATGTGGCACAAGGCCGGAAGTATGGAGCACCCAGTGAGGATCGAACTCACTACTCATTCGTAATCGTGCTAGCGAGACAAGCTTGCTAACCATTACACCGCCTCAGGGTGCCCCTTAGATTTTCCAAGCGTAGCTTAGATGTGGCACAAGGCCGAAAGTATGGAGCACCCAGTGAGGAACGAACTCACTACTCATTCGTAATCGTGCTAGCGAGACAAACGCTAACCATTACACCGCCTCAGGGTGCCCTTAGATTTTCCAAGCGTAGCTTAGATGTGGCACAAGGCCGAAAGTATGGAGCACCCAGTGAGGATCGAACTCACTACTCATTCGTAATCGTGCTAGCGAGACAAGCTTGCTAACCATTACACCGCCTCAGGGTGCCCCTTAGATTTTCCAAGCGTAGCTTAGATGTGGCACAAGGCCGAAAGTATGGAGCACCCAGTGAGGAACGAACTCACTACTCATTCGTAATCGTGCTGGCGAGACAAGCTTGCTAACCATTACACCGCCTCAGGGTGCCCCCTAGATTTTCCAAGCGTAGCTTAGATGTGGCACAAGGCCGAAAGTATGGAGCACCCAGTGAGCATCGATCTCACAACTCAGTCGTAATCGTGCTAGCGAGACAAGCTTGCTAACCATTACACCGCCTCAGGGTGCCCCTTAGATTTTCCAAGCGTAGCTTAGATGTGGCACAAGGCCGAAAGTATGGAGCACCCAGTGAGGATCGAACTCACTACTCATTCGTAATCGTGCTAGCGAGACAAGCTTTGCTAACCATTACACCGCCTCAGGGTGCCCCCCTAGATTTTCCAAGCGTAGCTTAGATGTGGCACAAGGCCGAAAGTATGGAGCACCCAGTGAGGAACGAACTCACTACTCATTCGTAATCGTGCTAGCGAGACAAGCTTGCTAACCATTACACCGCCTCAGGGTGCCCCTTAGATTTTCCAAGCGTAGCTTAGATGTGGCACAAGGCCGAAAGTATGGAGCACCCAGTGAGGAACGAACTCACTACTCATTCGTAATCGTGCTAGCGAGACAAGCTTGCTAACCATTACACCGACTCAGGGTGCCCTTAGATTTTCCAAGCGTAGCTTAGATGTGGCACAAGGCCGAAAGTATGGAGCACCCAGTGAGGATCGAACTCACTACTCATTCGTAATCGTGCTAGCGAGACAAGCTTGCTAACCATTACACCGCCTCAGGGTGCCCCTTTAGATTTTCAAGCGTAGCTTAGATGTGGCACAAGGCCGAAAGTATGGAGCACCCAGTGAGGAACGAACTCACTACTCATTCGTAATCGTGCTAGCGAGACAAGCTTGCTAACCATTACACCGCCTCAGGGTGCCCCTTAGATTTTCCAAGCGTAGCTTAGATGTGGCACAAGGCCGAAAGTATGGAGCACCCAGTGAGCATCGATCTCACAACTCAGTCGTAATTGTTCTAGCGAGACAAGCTTGCTAACCATTACACCACGCTGATGTGCACCCAGACCCCAGCTGTATGTCTCGTTGACCACGTCAGACTCTACATTTTGGCAGTTGGGTTCTCGAATCTATTGTTGCTGGTTGCGAAGGGAAACCTCATATCTGTTCAAGCTTCAGGGAGTCAAAAATGTAAGTCCACCACTGGGTTGATGCAAACCAAAGCAAATGTACAGTGTGCTTTGTTAAATGGCGGCGCCCACTATCTAAGAAAATTCCCTCTTGTTAATGTTGAGCAAATTTTATCTTCTGACCTATATTGGGTGTTATTTAAATTTCAGAGTTCGAAAGAATCCGAGGCATTTGTCTTTTGAGATAGATTTTAGTTTCTGCATATCCTATTTGTCTCTATTGTTAAATCCCAGTCCTTTGCACAGTTTCACGTCGAGCATAGTTCCTACCCAGTCATTCCTATTTTTGCAGTCCTATGTATTTAGACTTGTCTAATATTTCTACTATATCCGCGAATATATTTTAAAACTGATTTTGACCGCTTTCTAAAACCAAGAACCTAAACTGTTTTATTTAAAATTATCAGGAAAAGCCATAACTGAGCATTCTCTATTGTTCTGCGCTCTTTACATTAAGAATAATTAGATTTTCAGTAGATGGATTAACCTAGCTCATATTACGTTAGAGCCAGTGCAAAGTGCTTAAGTAAATAAATGGAACTGTTTTTCCGCATCAGTTAACATGTGTATAATTAAAATTAATGTAATTGAATAAAATGAAGGATTGATTGATTGATTCGCTTTCTACGGCTTATCAACACTTTGAAGGTTATTTAAAGACAGAAAACATTTTTTAAGTTTAAGAATTGTTTTTCTTTTCTTTTTTTTTTGGAGATAATAACGATTTAGTGACACAACTCTTACTAATTAGACCATAACTTGGGATTGGAGAAAAGGTGGATTCCTACCTTTCCCAATGATATGTGCGTGTAACGGAATATAACGAACCCAACTGGAATTGGAACTCGTCTCTCCGATTAACAATTCCGAGCAACTATACGTTACGCCACCCGCACATCCAAACTTACAGTGTCTGGTATTCCCAAGTAGTCACCTATCTAGGTACTGATCAGGTTCGAGGTGATATAGCCGTAAGCTAAAATTAAGGAAATAAATAGCATATTTTACCGATAATATTAATAATAATAATAATAATGATGATGATGATGATGATGATAATAATATAGGTACCGCCATTGATTCACTAAAAGATTAGCATACTACCATGAAAAATGCCTCAACTCAAAAACAAAGTGTTAACGTCTAAAACTTATGTTATTACTAAAAGGAAAGACCTGAGACTGGCGACATAAAAGTAATAGGGATTGGCATGTTTGGAACGATCATAAAACATCGGAAAATGGATATTTGAAAAGAATGGAATTGATTGATTTATTTTTTTTATTGATTATCAACCCTTTGTTGGCTATTTAATGTTGGATTACAAGAATAATTCTTATTTGTTGCTGTTTAGCGAATTTGCATTAAAAACGTTTTAGAAGTAACAACGATTTTTCCAGATACAAATGTTACTATTTAACCCATTGATGCGGGGAGAAGAGATATACCCGTACTTTTCCCAAGGCTAGGAACTCGGAGAAGAGTGAAAGACAATCCGATAGTCGTGTTAAAATCAGGCAGTATACTGAGGAATGTGCTAGGGTATTAAGAAGATTTCGCCCCTATCACCAAAGTTAAGCAACGTCGAGCCCGGTCAGTAGCTAGATGGGTGACCGTTTGGGAATAGCAGGTGTTATAAGCTTTGATGTGAAGTGGTGCAATGGATAACGGCTTGGAATTGTTAATCAAGGAGGAGAGTTCCAATTTCAATTAGTTTTGTTATATTCCCCCCTTCTCCCCCAACTATGGATTAATTAGAAAGTCGTGTATCACTAAACCACTATGATCTCAAAAATAAATTTCTTGCAATCTAAAAATATTTTCTGGCTTTAAATAATCAGCAAAGGGTTGATAAGCCGTATGCCTTGAGAGGATATTAGGCCTCAAACTCACACCCGACCTCAATTGGAATTCCTACATACGATAAAGTTGCAGGTAAAATGATTGGCTCTCTCTACACCGCTCCAGTACCTACCTGACTTCCTATGCTATTCTCTACCTCTAGCCAGATCAGGTCGAAAATGGAGTACTGGTGCCATATTTGGGCGGGAGTTGTCCAGACCTCACTTTTCAGTCTTGATAGAGTTCAAAAGCATCTCCGGGTCCTTGTTGGAGAATAATTATTTTTCACACTCCAACTTGTCTTTTTTTCACATGTGAGTTCAAGCGAGACTATCACTGTTCTTTTGCTACCACCATCAAAAGTGCTCGGACGAACTCGTCTCCTGGTTCCACCAGGTCTGACCTTCATGGCTACCACCCAGGGAAGTAAGTTCCACTCAAACAGCATCTTCCCGCTAACCACTGCTTTATGAAACAGACACCCAAGAGGATGTTTCCCTGATCGCTACAATCTTAACCTGTTCAAGACTAGAATAAACCGTTATCTCCCCATCCTATCCATATAAATTACCCCTTAACGTAAACCTCTACCTCGAGTGGCCCCCAGGCATTGTACAGGGTGAACCTTACTGTAAAAAAAAAAAAAAAAAAAAACCGTAAAAAGAACGATTTCGAGTTATTTGACCTTATGTTAGAATCGCCAAATACTGGTCGGAGAATTAATTAAAATAAAATAAAAGGAAGTGAAATGTTTCCGATGTTGATTTGAAGTAGAAAGAATTGTTGTTTTTTTTTAATAAAGAAATTAATGTTTTCTAGGCTTCCATTCGCTTTCTGAAGTCAGATAATCCTGACTTTTTTTTTCTATTGTACAGTTTTTTTTAGTTTTTTTGTTTTTTTAAATAATGGGCGGGGTATAATTCCATGTCTCTGATTGGTATATCACACATTGAAGTTGATGTTGACTCATAACTGCAAAAGTGAATCTGGCATCCCTATCAACACTTTTCATTATACCAATGCCACTTGATCTTGTTTCTTGGTCAACATTCATAAGAGAAAGCTGGTAACAAAGTCTTAAACAAAGTCGTTAAGTGACATTCTTTAATCCCACTATTTTGTGAAAGTTTGTTCACAGAGACACACTATCAACTTCTTCGGATAAAAATCAGATTTTCATTTTTTCCCCAAGACATTTTCACTCCAAATAGTTATAAACAATCTATTTTTCTTCATCTGTGATCATCGTTTAAAAAAAAAAATGGATCATTTTTGTTGCGTTTGAGCAGTGAATCACAGATGGAAATGAGGTCCATTAAAACTTTTTTTTTTCTGTTAAGTCATGAAGTACTCAAACATCGTAACGAGCCACGTGTTTTCAAATGCTTCACAACGCTCATATGAGATATGGGAAGTATCTCTGTGATGTCATGTGTCATTTGTCGTGTATTATTTTCAAACGGTATTTCGTCATCAATAACTGGAGGCCTAGCGGAACATTCTCAGTTTCCCAGATCAAAATACCCACTTCTAGACCTAGCGAATCAATTAAGAACATTGATTGATTTATTTTTTTTTAAC
>CAHIKZ030002334.1:2297500-2300000 GCA_903632075.3 Acanthosepion pharaonis | reverse complement strand
TATAAATATATGTATACGTGTGAGTATATCTGTGTTTAGATGTGTGTGTGCGTGTCTGTATATATATATATATATATATATATATATATATATATATATATACATATATATAAATATATAAATGCAAATGTATGTATGTTTACATGGGTGTATATGTATGTGTATGTATATGTGTATATGAGTAGATGCGGGGGCGTGTCCATTACGCGCGTACAAGCGCAGGCATGTGTTAAATATTAAGACATGTTTAGTTTAGCATTCCATAAAAACCTCTTAAATACGTAGATCCAACCGCGCACGTGCTCAGTCAGACGCACGCACGTGTCTGACAATTATGTATATATACCTAAATCCACTCAAATACATGCTCAATCATAATATAGATACATATGTACACACATATATCTATGTATTATACACATATACACGCACACAATGACCCAGGCATATCGGTGTGCACTTTTGTATTATATACGCTCCATCCCTGATATTGAGTACTTTTATCCATAAATATAAAATACCATACATTATATTTTTTATATATATATATATATATATATATATATATATATATATATATATATATATATATATATATATATATAGTCGAACCTAGAGAGCCAGACAAACCTAGAAAGCTGGTTTCGACTAGGTCTGCTCTACTTTTGTATTGACATCGAAGTCAACACCCATCGGCGACAGTCTGTTTCATGCTATACGCGTTCGTTAAATATGACGGACAATAAAAATTCAATTGATTTTCTATTTAGTTTTTCCAGCGTTTGGTAATAATAAAATTTCCATAATGTTCATTGTCCCAAGGGCTTTATATATATATATATATATATATATATATATATATATAATACAGGGTGTATCAGAGCATCAAAAATACTTTTACAAACTTTGGGGGCTAGGTTCCTCACACCAAAATAAGGGCAAAAGTTCATATAAACATATGTCCGCAAATCGTTCGTTTTTGAGTTATTAATTTTAAATTACGTTTACGTTAGATGGCGATGATGGTTAGATTGCTATATAGACTATGTTACTTTTGTCATTCGTGTATATTTGTGGCTAATCTGTCTTCACTGTAGTAGTGAGTTAACTCAGGACAGCAGGCAGATAAGATTTTTCCATACGTCCGCGCGAATGGTAATGAACCCGAGGCTACACGGCTGTATCAGATTGCCTGACCACGAAGAACACATTCTACAGGCTGTTAGAGACGATCCAGGTATCCGCACACGTCAAGTGGCCCTAGCATGTCGTACATCTCAAAGTACTGCATGGAGGATACTTCAAGAGCAGCTCCGGAATTCGGATCATTTACTATCTCTCTCTCTCTTATATATATATATATATATATATATATATATATATATATATATATATATATATATATATATATATTTAATTATATATATATATATATATATATATATATATTTAATTATATATATATATATATATATATAAAGTAATTCATCGAGTCTGAATATGTAATTTCTATCATATATATATATATATATATATATATATAAATAATTCATCGAGTCTGAATATGTAATTTCTATCATATATATATATATATATATATATATATATATATATATATATATATATATATATATATATGCTTTTTAAAGCTAGTTCCTTCGGAGGGCTTGATTGGGTCTTTATCACAATAGGTAGGGAGGACGAGATGTGATAGGCAACAATAAACTACAAAACTCGAAATTGATCGCTGAATTAATATTTAAGCTTACCTTTTATAAGTTCGAAAATGATTTTCCCGTTGCCACTTAATTTAAACACAATGTTATGTACAAACTGTACAAAACAATTATTTTTATTTTATGGGTGACTTTCGCTAGATTTCGCAATTAATTTCGAATATTCCCAAATTTATCTCCAAGCTAGAAAAATTGTTATCGCACAAAATCAGGTAAAATTTCACCGAAAACAGTCGCAGTAATGAAAACTTGGCAATCCCAAATTTTAGGATTGCGGGTCCGGATTCTAGCCCGAAATCTTTTTCATTTGCTCACAGAGTCAGCCTGATTCAAAAATGGTATATGTTGGGCTACGGCGTCTAGGAGAAAAGTTGGAAAGTGTAACACACTGACTTTCGCATTTGTTATATATAGATATATATTACTGCTTAGGTGTTTATGTATATTTTGCTCGATAACATTGAATATTTTACCCGATATTATTAAATATGTACACGAAAATAATCTGTCACCTAATGATACTACAGTGTGCCCCACAGAAAACAGGAAATTTTAGATTTACTATTATTGTAACCTAGGGAAGGTTGCTAAATAAAATAATGAAACGCTGGTTTGTAATGAATGATAATACTTAGGACAAGAACAACACATATAAGATTCGCCAGCGGTGCGAAGGAGAAGTAGCCAACTGTTGCTAGAAGTGAGTCAAGTGAATTCCACGATGAATCTCCAACTATAGGATATCTACCAACCACCCCACGCGG
>CAHIKZ030002334.1:2275000-2287500 GCA_903632075.3 Acanthosepion pharaonis | reverse complement strand
TATATAATGGAGGTTTGCGCCTGTTGAGTGGGTTTAATCTCTGCCACAAGTAAAATAGAAACATACTTCAAGTGCTTAAACGAAGTAAATACATTTAATGTTTCAATTCCTGTTTCTCATCCTCTTTCTCACTCTCTATCTTTCAGGAGAAATATTAAATATAACTTTCTATTTTTCATACCATATATATATATATATATATATATATATATATATATATATATATATATATATATATATATATAATAAAAAAAATAACAGTAAGATATATAATCCGGTGTTCTTATAGATATTTTTATTTTTACAAAAGAGTGCTCAATGTAAATTTACAAAGCATTAATATTATAAATTAATTGATTTAAAATATGTTTTTTTTTTGCTACACAGTTCTAATTAAATTAAATACGTTAGTTCTATTTCATTCTCAAGCGAGGATAAAATGGAACTAATGTCTTTCATTTAATTACAAAATTAAATTCGAAGCTTTTAGCTTCCATTTTTGAAACATGGTTAGAAATGTGTAACGAAAAACATATTTTAAATCAATTAATATATATATATATATATATATATATATATATATATATATATATATATATGTGTGTGTGTGTGTGTGTGTGTGTGTATGTGCGTGTCTGTGTGTAAGTATCCGTAAAAGTATAAAAAATGTGTGCGTTTTTAAAGGATTAATGGAGTTTTATTTTTAATCCGACATTTTTATTACTTTAATCCTTGTTATAGTTGATTTGAAATAACCGCACAATTTTTATAGTGGAACCCATCGGTAAATCACACTGGCTCAAACAGTGCGTTCCCCTACAAAGGGGGACGCAGGTTCGATCCTTGGCGTGGAAAGCACTTTTTTTTCTGGTCTATATCTATATTCGAGGTCGTATGTATATTTTCAATCCGAATCTCGTAAGTATGGTAATAACGATGAAAATCTGATTTATCGCTCCTACGTAGTCAGTTCGTGCATCACTGGGTGTCCCATACAACTAATTGACATTATTTAATCCACTAATGCCGATTGTAAGATCTACCTTTATCAAAATCTAACTAAACGATCAACCACACACACAAACACACACACAAACACAAACACACACAGATATGTATTCCTCTTCTCCTCCCTCCAGCTATAGGTAAATAGCAGGACAGACTGGGTTCTATAGCCTTGGATGGCAACTGGTCTAGGAGAAGGACAACTCTGAATTAAAAACCTGTTGAAGGTCATTTGGGGACAGTGTGGCACTTAGTGCATCAGGTCTCTGTATTCGGGGCTTCAAAAAGTGTGGTTGGCTCTGCACAAAGCCTTCACCACTATAATCAAATCATATGTGCTGGTGTCTGGGCTGTTGGTTCCTAGGAACTGAGCTGCTTGACCCTCATACACCGAATACGACGGGATGGGCCACCATATATATATATATATATATATATATATATATATATATATATATGTGTGTGTGTGTGTGTGTGAGAAAAAGTTTTATCAGACTAATGGTAAGAAATTGAATGACAAAACCTTTTACCAATTTGTTATGCATCTTTTCTTTCAAAACTCTTTTTCGATATATAAAAATTTATATGCAATCATTATATCGTTATTCCATATATATATATATATATATATATATATATGTGTGTGTGGGAAAACAATATATATATAAGTTAGTATCAAATATAGATCAAATATAGATCAGAATCTGACAGAATAATAAAAATAAAGAACAAATAGGAAACGTTTATCAATCTTAAATGTTTCATATTTATTAGAGCTTTGTTTTTACTAAAACTGAAACACATTAGATTGATAACGTTTCCTATTGGTTCTTTATCTTATCACACACTCTCGCCCCCCTCTCTCACTGACACACACACACACACAAACATATATATATATATATATATATATATATATATATATATATATATATATATATACTAAAGAAAGACAAAAAAACGTTAATGAGACCAACGGGCAATTTGTCAGAACCTAAAACTCTTATCCAGTTTCGAATAAATACGACAATACCGAAGAAAGAAAGAGAAAAATAGGAGTAAAAGCAAATTTACTTACTAACTCAGAAAATTATAGTGCTCGAAGCCTAGATTGCCTAGACCGAGCAAAAATGCTTAACAACGTTAAATCCCGTGAAAGGATGGCTCTAAACGTAACCCGCGTTTCACGTTCACGCGATCTTCAGATGAATTGAACCTATATAGATTTCGTTGAATTTGACAGGCAAATAAAATCTTATAAGGTTTTTAAGGACACTAGCAAGCATGAACATTACTTTATTTAGCATTTCAAAAGTATTGGTGGTCTTCGAAGACGACACTCCAACATAAAATCATACTGCATCTTCTTATGCAGCCTAAGATTACTACTACTTCTACACAGTACACTTTAGAACACGGACATGGCAAAAGACTAACAACAGACATCTTGAAAATGGCCAATGAATTGGTAGAACGCGGCTGGGACAAAAACTATTGTGAATAGTTTCTGCATTCCTTTAGTCCTTCCAAAAAGAAAACGTTAAAAACTTTAAAATGTTTCTTGTCCGTCACATTCAATCAAACACGTTTAAAAGAAAGTTTAATTTCCAAATACGCAATATATATATATATATATATATATATATATATATATATATATATATATATATATATATATATATATATAATACTGATAATCTTATAAATATAAGCAGCTATACTCGTCCGACAAAACCTTCGGTGTTTTAGCTTGTAAATGAACAAATCAATACCCAAGGGAGAAAAAAAAAGGGGGAAAAAAAGAAAAGAACTAAGAATATGTACTTCCGGCGATAATAATCGTCTAGAATGAAAGTTCAGAGTCCAATGAAAACAAACCTCCGACACGTGGAAAGTAAAAATAACTAAGCAAAATGCTCAATACGCTAAGTAGAGCAAAGTAAGTAAACCTAAAGAGCCAGACAAACCTACCTAGGTTGTACCTCCGCGGATCGTCAGGGTAAATTCCCAAGAGGATATAATCCAGGTAGAACTCAGATTAAGAATATAATATAAAAGGCTCAATTACTAATATTCCATGGTTATAATTTATTTCATTGGAATCGTAATCACGATCCAATTCATCAGACCTACAAATTCAAAAAAAAAAAAAAAAAATTATTTTGTAGGTCTGATGAATTGGATCGTGATTACGATTCCAATGAAATAAATTATAACCATGGAGTATGTATTATTGTTTGAGCCTTTTATATTATCTCTCTCTCTCTCTCTCTCTCTCTCTCTCTCTCTATATATATATATATATATATATATATATATATATATATATTTAAAACGATGTATTAAGATAGAGGAAAATTTCGTTAGAAACAAAAGAGAGTTCTCAACCTCAATGTAATTTCAATCTACCTATATAGAAATATTTATTTTGAATAATAAAAAAGTGGTAAAAAGTAAAAAAAAAAAAAGAAAAAGAAAGGAGGAGGTGTATGGAGAAGGCTGGTCTTCAGTCAGTCCTATATTTGCTAGTCACAATTACTGACCCAACATATTACTGTATTCCTTACCCGAAAACAACACATTCTTACTTAGCATTTTTACTAAAGCCATCATAATACATTAAGTCACTATGAAGTCCTAACAAGTTTCCCATATGTACAATTTATCTGTGAGGGAGATAAAAAATAACATTTAAAAATGAAACCCTAATGAATATTTAAAATGATTACGATTTATATATAAAAAATAAAACAAAATAGTGTTAGTAATAAAACTCCTCACAATCATTAATTGTGGCAGAAAAAATCAGTGAACTGGATGAAATTAATGTGGAACTAGGTAATTAATAGCAATCATTCGACCAATCATGCAATCAGATACAAATACGAAACGCACACTCGAAAAACGAAAAGCATCCCGCATCTACTAAAGGACTGACCTCTGTGTCACCTAGCGAGGAAGGGGAGAGGGAATTCAAATAAAGAAATCGGAGACAGAAATTAAAGTGGCCAGTGAGCATACATTCACTAGCTAAGTTAGCTCGATGGAAGAAATTAAGGACAAAACAAGGCTAAACTACCCTATCTGGGTCGGGTTTTCCAATAAGTTTTCCTATTTAGCAGTAAATGATGGAGAATCTCCTCAAAGATGAAGAGAATACTTGAGGCAACTGTTGTGGATTCCGGGTTGAAATCCAGTACCAATAAATAACAAACGCCAGGAATGAATATATATATATATCAATATAATGTATTTTTTAAAGCATTACGCTCCGAGCAAGGCGTGAAGCCACTAGGATGCAGAGGGTTGCAGAAGATTTGGAGCAAGATCAGATAGGAGTGATAGAAGAAAGGATGAGGAGAGGGATAGTGGATAGATCAAGGTAACTGGAGATGTCGATTGACATTACATTTGAATAGTTGGAGATTATAGCTCTCAGGGAAACAGTAATAGGGAAGGGTGTTCCACAGGCGAGAGGTGCGAGATATGAAGCTATTGGAGTAGAAGAGACGGATACATTTAAAAGTTTCTACAGTGTGAGAGCGGGATGCCAGCCTCGTAGGGCGCTTGAATTCATGAAGTCTGGGAACCAGTGAAAGCAGCTCATCAGAGCAATTGCCATGAAAGTACTTGTAATAAACACAGAGAGAGGCGACGGCACGTCTGTGAGAGAGTGACTGTAGACGAGATGCCAGATCAGGGCCAATTATATTACATATCCGCCTCTGGAGCTTCAAGAACTCCAAGGTAAACAGATGTTGCACCAGGCCATATATGGCAGCAATACTCCATGCAAGGGCGAATGGTTGATTTGTATATTTGAAGTATCGATTCCGGGGAGAAAAATTTCCTGGCGTGGCACAGAGAGCCAACTTTCCTCGCGGTGGACAAAGCAATTGACTCAATGTATTTGTTCCATCTCAGGTCAGCAGTCAACGTGAGGCCGAGCAGACGCAGAGAGTTGCTCTCAAGAAGTTGACTATCAGACATTCTAATGGGGTCAGGGAAGGATCTCTAACGTAATAATACAAACTGGTAAAGCAGGTTAGTAGTTCCAGGAATACGGGTTAGTAGCAAAATATATATACAGTCTTTGGTATTGCAGTATCGCTATATGACTTCTTACTGAGTCTACGTGCTCGCTCACTGTGACTCCTACAACGCTGTTACCTCACCCTCATTCTTCCGGTTACCTACAACCTTTTACTCTGTCACTCTGGACTTGACTCGACTCCTCGGGTCTTCACGTAGCCGTAGTATATGTATATACTGGGTGAGTCCATTTGTGTAAAAAGGGGAGGTCCCCTCAACAGCAACAGAGATGTGGTTCTGCATGTGAGTAACGAGGAAGTTTTCAAGAAAAAGGAAACAAAATGGAAGCCTGTACTTAGAATCAGAATGAGAGAGTTGATAATTCTGGGAGACATAACAAGAAAAGAAGGCTTGGAAAATGTAACACTCACAGTCAAATGAGACAGAGGAAAAACAGCGAGTAATTTAGCTAAGGAACTTGTGTAAACCTATGACAGAACAGAGAAGACGCAGAATAATATATATATATACATACATACATATATATATATATATATATATATATATATATATATATATATATATATATATATATATATATATACATACATATATATATATATATATATATATATATATATATATATATATATATATATATATATATATATATATATATATATATATATATATATACATATATATATATATATACATATATATATATATATATATATATATATATATATATATATATATATATATATATATATATATATATATATATACATGGGAAAAAAAAATATATATATACATGTATATATACATGGAAAAACGATATATAAATTTTTTATACATCAAGAAGACTTTTAGTGTGACGCATTTTTAACCTTTGGGACTTCATCGGACCAAAGTAGTTTACGCTAATGTGCCTACATATGCACACGGATGAGAGGGTGTTGTAGAGTAGTTTTCACAGTGGAGGCTTGTATTTCACTGAGTCGGTCCTAAAAAGTTTCGACGTACAAAGGAACTTGAAATAATAGTTAATGACGCAGCAATCTAGTTGTGGTGGTTGATACTTTAATGTCCGACATCGACTGACTGACCAACTCACTGAGCTCACTGGGCGACTGCTACTACTACTACTTATTATATGTGGGAGAGTCTATTAACAATAGTATAGGTATGTTCCGGTATAACAGAGGGGTACGCTGAGGATTTTAAATTTAGATCTAATTGTTTTTTTTTTTTTTAAATATATGTTTTGGGCATATAGTCTAGCCGATTTCATTCATATGAAGAGGAGAAATACACTAAAATACTTTTAAGCTCCCCCCCCCAACACCCTGATCATTTCATATTCATCGCCAAACAAAAGGCTCGTAAAATATTTTAAACTAGAAGAGTGGACCATTTTGATAAACTCAACGAATAAAAATATATTGTTCTACCCACCAAAACTATCACGATTACAATTGGAAAGAATTTATCTAAGCTTAGTATAACATTTTTTTACAACTACTACTAAAACAATAAAGGACTTGAATAAATCTATGTTTCATATTTCATGTTGAATGTGAAACAAAAGGCTCGTAAAATATTTTAAAATATAAGAGTGGACCATTCTGAGAAACCCAACGAATCATAATATATTGTTCTACCCACCAACATTATCACGACTACAATTGGAAAGAATTTATCTAAGCCTAACATTAAATTTGTCACAAACACATCTAAAACAATAAAAAACTTAATTAATACAAAACAAAATAAGCAAAAAACATGAAGGAGGAATTTACTCTATTACCTGTAATAATTGACACAAAGAATGCATCGGGGAAATTCAAGGAATTTAAATAAAAGATTATATGAACAAAAATGATTATATGAAAACGGCTGTTTTACAAAACAACGCTCAGTGCATTAGTTGTTCATGAGTTTGACCATAATTTTGTTTTAAAAAATGCTATACGAATTAAAAGAAAAATCAACTTAATAAGACGAAAATGTATAGAAAGTGCTTTAATCGCTAGATCACCCACAGCAGATTTGCGCCCAGACTGTTGCAACATTTTACATTTCTTCTCAGTGTGTGAAATTTAATGACAAAATTGATAGAAACATAAACAAATTCTGACTATTTATGTACATTTAATATGTATGAATATTGCCTCTCGTCACTATTATTTCATTTCATCTTCTAATAAACATTGATGCAGCTTTATCAGCTTATTATTGAAGAGACGACCGTTGTGTAAACGGACAGATAAGTTATTGAAACTCACACACGAACACACAGAAAAGCAGACACCTACAATCAAAGAAAAGTTCTACGCATATATACATATATAAATCGGTTTTGCTTAAACGTTATTTTGCATGGATACTCATATTCGAATTTATTTAATTAAACAGTATTTTTATTTAATTACAATTACCGACCTGAATATTTGAGAAACCTTGTCAGAAAGTATGGGTCCTCTGGCAGGATTCGAACCTGCATCCCATATCGGGAATTGACGTTAGATCTGACGTGGTTAACCGATTCGACCATGTAGGACTTCCGGTTAAACAAAGCCCGGAATAGTGTTTTGAACTCACATTCTCTGCCGAATATTCACTATATATATATATATATATATATATATATATATATATATATATATATATATATATATATATATATATATATATATATATATATATATATATATAAGTAAGATTTGTCGCCAACACTCAGAGGCGACAGGCTGTTTCCTCTGAGTGTTGACTTCAATGTTCACTTTTATATTTAAATACGCTTTATCTCTTATATTGAGCACTTTATCCCATAAATATAGCACATAGTAAAACTATATTTCTTCATATATATATATATATATATATATATATGTGTGTGTGTGTGTGTGTGTGTGTGTGTGTCTGTAACTGAGTGTGTGTTTATTTGTGCGTGTGTGTGAGTTCGATCTTCATGTTCTAGCAAGACATGCTTGCTAGAACAGTTACGACTGAGTAGTGAGTTCGATCCGCGCTAGGTGCTCCATACTCTCGGCCTTGTGCCACATCTGAGCTACGCTTGGAAAATCACTATATGTGTGTGCGTGTGTCTGTATGTATGTGTCCTAATTAAAAACATTAAAAAACGCCAACCCATATAAGTTTATTAATGGATAAGAAAACTTAGTTTTAATGTGTGTGGGTACAAATATAAATATTTGTATGACCACAAAAGTATCTATGTCCATAACTTGCTAATTGTATACCTCAGTCTTTTAAAATCTTTCTTTCTTTCTTTCTTTTTTTTTTCTTTCTTTTCTTTCTTTCTTTCTTTCTTTCTTTCTTTCTTTCTTTCTTTCTTTCTTTCTTTTCTTCCTTTCTTTCTTTCTTTCTTTTCTTCCTTTCTTTCTTTTTCTTTCTTTCTTTTTTTTTCTTTCTTTCTCTCTCTCTCTCTCTCTATATATATATATATATATATATATATATTATAAATTAATTGAGCACTATTTTGTAAAATAAAATATCTATAAGAACACCGGATTTTATATCTTACTGTTCTTTCTTTTATATATATATATATATATATATATATATATATATATATATATATATATATATATATATCTCTATCTCTGTTGTGTCTTTTTTCATATCTATCTATCTATCTATCTATCTATCTATCTATCTATCTATCTATCTATCATGATCTCTCTCTCTCTCTCTTGCTCTACTTAGTCTATCATATCTTTCTTGATATCTGTCAATGTATAAGAAAATGCATACAAACGTATATAATGGCATTTTATATATGCATAAGCGTAGATTGCTTTTTATACTATTTGTGTACGCATCTATCTATCTATCTATCTATCTATCTATCTATCTATCTATCTATCTATCTATCTATCATGATCTCTATCTCTCTTTCTCTCCCTTGCTCTACTTAGTCTATCATATCTTTCTTGATATCTGTCAATGTATAAGAAAATGCATACTAACGTATATAATGGCATTTTATATATGCATAAGCGTGGATTGCTTTTTATACTATTTGTGCATGCATCTATCTATCTATCTATCTATCTATCTATCTATCTATCTATCTATCTATCTATCTATCTATCTGTGTGTGTGTGTGTTTGTGTGTGTGTGTGTGTTTGTGTGTGTGTGAGTTTTAAAAAAACCCTTAGTAATGGCGAATCGAATAGGCGAAAACGTTCGGATATATAGAACATTTGGACAATTTACACGCTATATGTCCACAAAAGAAAACAGTTATACGACACAAGATAAATTAAAATCAATTGCTTAATCACAGTATATATATATATATATATATATATATATATATATATACAGATAGATAGAGAGATATCATGTAGCGATGAGTATTTGCTTGTGGTAATAAAGATTTCAAATCTAGTTTTTGGTGATCTGCTAAAATTTGGAATTACAATTCAAATCGTCGCTTTTTAAAACAATAAACATTGCCGAGAAGTGAAGGTAGTTATAATAATAGCGGTGTCAAGGGAAAAACCGTCGTTTTGACAAACCATTTTCCTCCGCTCATGACAGTTAAAGATTGACAAAAGTTCTTAGCGCTTTCTTTTTAAAATTAATTTCAAAGTCAATATTTACATATTTGTTCATAGTTTTATTCCAAAACATACATACCCTTTCGTTCCTCTTCTTATCGCAATCTTTGTAATAGCTTCATGATTCCATCGTCTCAGAATTTGGTATTATTTGGGGTAATGAAATGGTCCGAATGGTTTTTACAGGATTTTACACGGTTCTTCCCATTTTGTAGGTATTGAAATAAGTAGTAATCCAAACGTTCAAGTTCTGTCGAGTCCAGGGGATAAAATAGGACAGTTCAGCCAGACCAAAATTTCTGAATTTAACGATTAACTTCCGAATCGTACGTTCAGCTATAGCACCATCTCCATAAATGGCACATATCATTTTTGCTATTACCATAGGGTTTTTTTTTCTTTCCGGAAATAAAATAAACTCAAATGAGGAAAATGCATTTCATTTTCTTCAATTTTCACTTTTAAAGTAAAAAAAAAAAAAAAATTAAATTCAGAAAAATCGTATAAAAAGACGCATTGAAATATTAAATTTCAGAAACTGTATATAAGTCATAAATTTCAGTAGCGTGTGGAACGAAATCATTTGTTCAAACGTCATCCATTAAAATGCGCTATGAGCATTCGTTCCAGTCCAATAATTTTAACAAAATGTTTCATTTCCAGTATTGGAAAGGCATTACTCACAACCTGACTATGCTCACACACATTGACTGGTCTCCATAAATTTTCAAGTGTCAATGAATATCAACGGGTGAAATATTTTTTGTGCATGAAAAAATTAAGTTATAAGTACTTCTAACGTACTATTATGTCAGACGCCATTTTGCCAAACTGTTATCTGTATCGAGGCAAGAAAACAATGATGAATTATTATCGTGAAGGCTATACCCCCAATATCAATTGAGGTAGAGGGTTATAGCAAGCTTCCTAACCATTACATCACCTCGAGGTGCCCAACGGCATCTTACTATAACCCTCTACCTCGAGTAGTCCCCAGGTTTTGTTCAGTGTGAACCTTAACGTAAAAAATGACAGACAGTCTCCAAAGCAATAGAGCCTGAAACACAGCGCCAAGCTGAAAATGGATGCGACTTAATGTAATGTAATCTTTCTTAAATAGTGTAAATTTATTTCCCATATCTACATATTTAAATTTCCCTTTTTTTCTTTTTTTTTTCAACTGAATAGGGAGTTTTAATTGTTAGAAAAGTCACTGGAATCATTGGCAGAAAAATCAGCACATAATTTTCAAACCGAGTCCATGAGTTTCGCTCTTAAATAATGCTCTTGGTCAAAGCGTGAATATGCTTCTCCCTGTTACATCATAGACACCTTACTACAATATCTTGTCAAAATTATAGCACGGTCATTGACGAACAGGAGCGTGGGTAGGTGTGTACATGATCAAACAACTCCCAGGCAGCAACTTCTAAAATCTGTTACTTCGCAATCAGCTTTAGCGATGAAGATTTCTCCGAAAGTAATGCCTTTCACATCACGGATAATAATTCAAACTCAACAATTATATATACGACAAGGGCCACGATCGAGCTTCTCAGACAAATTTTGGGAAAAAGAATAATTTCTAACGATTGTGGTATAACCTGGTCATTCCCTTTCGCAGATCTGACAAGCCTATCCCAAAGACAACGTGGTATGGTACTTCGTAGAAGGTTACTCACTGAACAATTAATCTCAAAACTTGGAGTATCTCTCACACCGTAATGGCGACGATATAATTGTTGAGTTTGAATTATTTGTCCTTAGTTCTGGTAGAAAGATTTCACTACCTGCTTTCAGTTACCAGTTGTGTATTTTTACATGATTAATTTCTAAAGACTCTTGGATAAAATATCTGAAAGAAAGCTAAAAAAATATTAATAAACGAAAACATTATTAAATTTTCAGGCCCCTATATATATATATTTGAAACTAAAGTAAGAGAAGCGACCGGCAAAATGGATACAGGAGGAAGATATGAAGCAGTAAAGAGTATAAATTTTTCAATCAGAGTTATGATTGGAGAGAGGGCACTCGGAAAGATGTTTGTCAAATCTTCACACACACACACACACACACACACACACACATATATATATATATATATACATACATATATATATATATATATATATATATATATATATATATATATATATATATATATATATATATATATGTATATATATATATATATATATATATATATATATATATATATATATATATATATAATCGGAGAGCCAAATTCGAATTACATTCACTTATGTGCTAATACCCTAGGGAAAGGTATGAATCCTCTTCTTCTTCCTCCAGCTATGGGTAAATAGTAGGACAGACTTGGTTCTATAGCCTTGGATGGCAACTGGTCTAGGAGTAGGACAACTCTGAATTCAAAACCTGCGGAGGGTCGTTTGGGGACCTTGTGGCACGTAGTGCACCAGGTCTCTGTATTCGGCCCTTCAAAAAGTGTGGTTGGCTCTGAACAAAGCCTTCACCACTAGAATCAAATCATATGTGCTGGTGTCTGGGCTGTCGGTTCCTAGGAACTGAGCTGCTCGACTCTCATAAGTCGATTACGACGGGAGCGTCCACCATATATATATATATATATATATATATATATATATATATATTACTTCATTGTTATTTTGGGGGGATAATTTTATTTGCGTAGAACGTCCCGTTTTTTTTTTAAGCCGTGTTTATTTCGTCTTCCGGCCTGCGCATTCGATAAAACTTAACAATGAAGATTCGCTTTCCAGCAGGATTCGAATCTGCATCCTCACTTCGTTGACGAGGTTTACGCCCATATAACGTTGAAACATTGGTTCCTGTACGATCAGCAAATTTAAGCTACGTCGAGCC
>CAHIKZ030002334.1:2255000-2267500 GCA_903632075.3 Acanthosepion pharaonis | reverse complement strand
TCGTTTCCATTTTCCTTAAAACGTCCTCGTTGCTCACATAGTATTCTCAGTATCCATCTGTAGAACCACGTCTTAGTTGCCTAAAGTCTCCTCTCCATTTGTGGAGATTATCCAACATTCGCGGTTTACAGCCACATCACGTTGAAAACAGTTGTTCACGTACGATCACCGAAATTAAGCATCGTTTAGCCTGGTCAGTAGCTAGATGGGTGGCCGTTTGTGAATACCAGGCGCTGTAAATTTGGATGTGCGAATAGTATAGCTTATGGCCATATCACGTTGAAACGCCGGTTCTCGTATGATCACCGAGGTTAAGCAATGTCGAGACTGGTCAGTAACTATATGGATGAATATTTGGGAATACCAGGTGCTGCAAGCTTGTATGTGCCGGTGATATAATGGATAATGGCTCGGAATTGTTAATCAGAGGACCGAGTTTCAATTCGCGTTGGGTTCGTTATATTCACTTACGGCAAAGGCATGAATCCATATTCACCCTCTAGTTATGGATTAATTAGTAAGGCTTATATCATTAAACCATTATTATCTAAAAAAAAAATTAATCTTACAATCTAAAAATATTTTCTTGTTTTAAATAACCTGCAATGGGTTGATAAGTCGTAAAAAACGAATCAATCAATAAAAACAAGCTATATAGGATATTACATAGCAGTTCTTCAGTCTATTCTTTGTTTTGACTGAAAGTTTTGTTTTTCTTAATGCTTTGCTTAGCTTTTGGAAGACATCTTTTCCTAGTCCATTTCCCCCTCATTACTCTTGTGATTGTGTCTTACTAGATCAATTACGACTGAATAGTATGTTCGTTCTTCATTGGGTTCCTCAAACTTTTGGCTTTGTGCCACATTAAAGCTACGCTTAGGAAATCACCATTACTCTTGTGATTTTTATGGAATCTCCAAAATAAAGAATCGTCATGAGAAATTTGCAATACTTTCTCACTCTATGACCAGTGCGATCAGTTTGTTTCTTTATTCATAACATCTGGATATGTTCCAATAGTACGCTAAAAAAAAGTACGCTAAAAAAAAAGTACGCAAAAAAAAAAGTCCGTTACAGTTATTTGAATATTTTTGTTGGCCCGTGCCCCAAATCTAATTATAGTGTTGGAATGTTTGGCGAGCTGGAACTGTAATATTTTATTTTTTATTTATATATATATATATATCAGTTAATTTCTCTGCTGAATTTATGGTTATTTTATTTTATGTTTTTTTATGACAATGGTGGGTGGCGAAAACGTCTTTAAATTATCAGCACATGCTTGTCGCAATTCTTCACCCGGTGTTCAATTATCGGAGTGCTCTGGAAAATGTTCTGGCAGAGGACGGTAAGTGCGACGCTGTCATCCGAAGACGTATTGGGATGGTCAAAGACGCATTCCAAATTGCTAGACAGTGTATTACTAGACAGGCTGATTTCGTCGGTAACAAAGAAAAGAGTGCTGAACTGCTATATTGATATCTGTCCACCTTTACGGCAGCGAATGCTGGACGGTCTTTTCAAAGATGAAGAAGAAACTCGAGGCAACGGAGGTATGGTTCTACAGAAGGATGCTAAGGATACCATGGACCGAACATGTGAGCAATGATGAGGCTTTGAAGAGGATGAGAACAAGGAAGAAGCTCATACTTAACATCAGAAAGAGGCAGCTGAAATTTCTGGGCCATGTAATGAGAAAGGAGGGCTTGGAGAATCTGATACTCACAGGGCGATTAGAACGAAAGAGAGACAAGGGAAAGCAACGCGTGACATACCTAGTGGGCTTAAGGAAGTGGATGACAGAACATGGTCTGGGAGATGTAGCAAAAAGACAAGACATATTGAGAACTACAAGGGATAGGGGGGAGAGCCATGATCGCCTACGTTACATAAAAGAAATTAAAATTACTTTCTATATATCTATCTGTAAAAGAAAATAAAGGGGGTCCTCGACTTAAAAGAGAGCCCCATGCGTCCTAATGCCATTTTCCGAAGTAAGTCGGAACATACCGGCGATTTTCCGTGAATAAGCACTCACCAACAATATGGCGTAACCAAACTAGCTACTTTACGCTATCGACTATCGGGCCCTGAACAACCACCAATCGCGATGAATTGATGTTCCCTCATGGAGGCCCTTGAGTATCGTAAGCGCCTGTTGGGACTTCAACACAGACCTCAAAAAAAGTTTGGACATACGATCCATCGCTAAAGGTGCAGGAAAAATAGTCGGTTGCTTGTACCGCTCCAGAAAGTACCTGATTCCCCGTGCTATCCTTTACCTTTACAAGAGTCAGAGCTGGCCTACAAATAAAGCCTCTTGTCATATATGGACAGGTGCTGCTCAGTCTTTAGTCACGATAGGGTCCAAAAGCGTCTCCGCATTCTTGTGGGGATAAATTATATGTATGTATATATATATATATATATATATATATATATATATATATATATATATATATATATATATTATGTAGTGTTACATTAGAACATGCATATCTACTACAAAACTGTACATCTTGTTTCAACGCTAAAAAACGAAAACTTTTTAACGTTTCATCAGGTGGTGAATGCGACTGAAATATTTTATTTAGAAATGCAGTTATCGAAATGCTATTTGCATGTATATGTATGTATATATATATATATATATATATATATATATATATATATATATATATAAGCATATGCATATATATATGTATATATATATACATAAGTGTATCTATCTATCTATCTATCTATCTATCTATCTATTCATCTATATATATATATATATATATATATATATGTGCATACTTATGTATCTGTACATATATACATACAGATAGTGTGTTTTTATATAGTAAATTGACATCTAAAAATAATTCAATAAAGGATACTTTATTAAAAAATAAATTACATTAAGATTTACTTTATTAAAAACAAAAAAATCCTTAATTTTGTTTTGTATTTTTCGATTTATTTCATTAAAAATAATTAAAAACAAGTGTGTTTTATTGAATTATGTTTTATATGTCAATTTACTTTATTAAAAAATAAATTTCTTTATGATTTATTTTAATAAAATTAATCAAAAAACTGGTTCATCTTGTGCGACACCCAGCATTATATACCGGCAATCCTGACAAAAAGGTTGCCGTTAGAAAGGCAATGCTTCAGTGGTGTTTCTACTTGCGAAACGAAGGAGAATGCAAATTTGAGGTAGGAAAAATAATCTATTAATTCATCATTTATATAAGGTATTTATGAATTTTAAGTGGCACATATTGTGGATGGTGTTTTGCACTTCATGTAGGGACAAAAGACATTTAGAGTACGTAGGAGGCAGGCCCAGGCTAAAGGAGTTACTGTAATGCTGGGTGTCTCACAAGATGTGGTACATATTTCAGACAGGTTGAAGGAGCTTAGGTGTACTGTTAAGGTTATTGAAAGGTACCCTATCGTCGTTTGGCTTTGCAAGAGTTTGTTGGAGGTGAAAGAAAATCAGAAGAGAAGTTCCGATGGCATGATTTTAAGTTGAACCTAAACTTGCCAGAAAGTGACCCACAAACTTGATTTCATGACCTTTCTCTACGGTACACATTGAATGAGACATTCAGAATCCAGTTATGAAAATACAATGGGTTGATGCTGACACTGTTATATTTTCGAGTGGCGCCTTCTGCAACATGTCCGTCATGAAAAATTTCGACTTTACTATACTGTACTAGATTGGCAGCTAGGTCTCCTCATTTTAGAGTTGAAATAGCAAGATTTAACCGCAAATTCTATGCTAACAGTTTCTTCGCCCGCATGAACGAAAACAAACGTACGGTATCTAAATCTTCGTATCAGTTATTTTGCGGTAATTGGTTTTTATCACTAGTTTCGAGTACCTTTGTACACGAAAAGATGAAGAGAATTTATTTGCTATAAAATATGTCCAGAATTATGCCCAGTACTGCGATATTTAACTACGGTAGGCCTACTAGTATTGTTTAGAAACCGGGGTTGCATTACACACGAGCTACATTAAAAATCAGGTATTTCACAAAATAATTCAGTGGTCGCACTATACATGAAGTAGGTTTATACACGGGTAATATATGGTGTTATTATTATTATTATTTTATTTGAAATGTAAAGGAGATACGTTCATTAATTTCTTTTAAATTTTATTTAGAATTATCGTATAAATTACTTATATATATATATATATATATATATATATATATATAGTAATCTGTTGGTATATAATTCAAGTGAATCCTATTAACACACTATAAAATATTAAATATTGAATATTAAATATTAAAAAAGATTCACACATAGAGCTCAATGTTTTTATAATAAACAGAGCAATATATTTAATAGAATCTGAATTAAAATACCATTTCACCTTGTAAAATTTAATTTGAAAAAAATGTAAATTGTAATTTACATACTGTTATCTAAATTCCAATTTATGATATATATATATATATATATATATATATATATATATATATATATATATATATATATATATATATTTTCAGTTGAAATTTATAAAATCTTTTTCTTAAAACAATTTTTCAGGGAAATAGGTTTCGCAAATCCAGTAATTGTTATTGCTCTTTCCAGCACTGATGGCAGGAGAGGAGGGGGGGCTTCTTAACTAACTTTTTGTTTGAAGCAGTGTGGCATGTAAACATTGAAAACTGTCAAGAGGTAGCCTTATTAACTAGAGACATCTTTTTAAATAGACTCGTCAGTTAGAGACTGTTACATGGATGTCATGCCTGGCGCTAAATCCGTTCAGAAATATCTAAACTGTCAGCTGTATGCAACCACTTTTCTTAGTTCTCTGGTTAAAACTGGCTTCGAGCGAGGGAGACTTGTAGATCTTGGCGGACCCCCCCGCCATCTTCAAACAGATTCACAAACAAAGAACTGTACCAAATAATAGAAGTCACGTCACTTGAAGAAATCCAACAGTGGCAACAGCTAAAACGGACAGCACATGTAACTTGAAGAGAAAATAATTACATAATCAAGATAGTGACGTTCCACACTCTACTTCAAATAAAAGGTTAGGAAGGAAACTACTATCAGTACTGAAAGAGCTATAACAGCTACTGGGCTTGAGAAAACCTGTTTTTCTGACAAATTGTTTTAAGAGAAAGATTCGAACCATCAGTATTACTAGCGGCTCGGTCAATGAAGGACGAAGGTTTCCTTATAAGGAAACGGTTAATATTACTAATATCGTTCTCATTATTTTATATTATTTTAAGACCTACTTTATATAAGTTTGTTTCTATATATAGGCCATTCTAAATGAAACCGTTTCCCTGTGTACATTAATTGCTGCTACATTTTCTTCGTTTGGGCGTATTACGTCAAAACATGGCGAGAACAATTAGTATTTTCGTAACAGGAAGGAGAGTCATCATTAGTTTTTCTATTTCCTAGAAAATGAAAGCCGAAGTGTCAACGTAGGATAGTTTTAGCTGTCTCAGAAACAGTGGTGACAAAATCATTCCCGAATTCGTTTGCGGTTTTGTACTGTATATGTTCCCGTCCCGATATTTTATGGATTATATTTCATGCGTCTGTTGAAGGTTTGCGTCATTACAGGCGTCACACCCCCGGAAGGAAGTTATTTGGTTCCTTTGGGTAGGATTATGGGAAAAGATACAATATTCAGAGAAACAAGCCGAACAAACAATGTTCATTCATCAAAGCAATTTGATTACTAAAGACGAACTATAGGCAGGTGGTATATTATCCATGGAAAAGACAGGAAAAACATGATCTCCACTTGAACCCGTACCCTCGTGCACTGAATTCAAAAATATCCTGTTTTTGATAGCTTGTAGTGCTCACTCATTTCTTTATACCAGAATAATGTCAGATATTTGAATTACAAAATTTAATTCATTTCGACCTTTGAAAGGACTTCATCAGACTAAAATAATGTTCTTACTGATGTATATATGTAGTGGGGAGGTTATAATTATTCACAGAAAAAAAACACTGAATATGTTAGGACGACAATTTTATATTTAAATTTACCTGATAGGATAAAATACGTACATCATTTAATCGTCGGCATTTGAAAATTTGGCAATAGAAAAAAGGAAGTCAAAATGGAAATGGAAAGCCAACATGAAAATACTATTGTTAAAGTTAATTTTAATAAGGATCTACTATAAAAAAAATGCCTGAACCGTTTTCAAGGGTCCAATATGAAAAGGGTCTTGCCTGTTTTCAATGAGGTCTATATAAATATGGTTTCGTATATTTACAGGGGTCTCGTGTAAATAGGTCTAGTCTATTTATAAGAACCTAGTATTAAATGAGTCTGACTCATTTTCAAGGGTCTAATATAAAAAAATAGTCTGGCTTATTTTCTAGGGTTTAATGTAAAGAGGGTCTGATATATTTTCTAGGATCCAATATAAAGAAGTTGTGTCCTGTTTGCTAGGATCTAATTTAAAACGGGTCTGGTTTATTTTCTAGGATTTAATATAAAGTGGGTCTAGCCTGTTTTCTAGGATCTAATATAAACAGGGTTTGGTTTCTAGGATCTAATATAAACAGGGTTTGGTTTGGTTTCTAGGATCTAATATAAACAGGGTCTGACCTATTTTCTAGGATCTAATATAGAAGGGGCCTGGTCTGTTTTCATGGGTTTAATACAAAAAGGGTATATGGAAATAATGCTGTCGTCCTAGCAGAACGAATTCGATTCTTTAATTTGAAACCGAAATGGAGTTTCTCATGCCAGACAGATTCTTAAGTAGCCTGTTCAAATCTTGGAGGCTAATTTTATTTTTTCTAGTGTAGCAGTCTAGTTTAATCACTTCCCAGAATGTACCCAAGTATAGTTTAACCTTCTCCAGAATAAGCCCTAAGGTCTGATTAAGGGTAACAGACTTCATATCTTGGAGAATAAAATAGCTAAATCTAAAGTGTACTCGCCTAAACCAGTCAATACCCACTTTAACTGTTTTGCTTCACCCTAACGTTATGTGATGGCTCCCGGTCTACAAACTTGTAATAATAATTGCCATGAACCCATTCAACAATAATCAGGTTTATATGTTTCTCAATTGATTTAATACAGATGTTGGGTAAAAGTGAACAGTATGTTCGTGAATATTGAAACTTTTTCATAATAAATTACGGCTTATAGCCTGCAACACACGAAACAATGACTATCAATCGCAAAAATGGCCGATCTTCAATCGCCATCCGGGAGCTAGACCTACTAATATACAAACCAAGAAATCTAAGTAAAACTGGACGCGCACAAGAAATATCTGCAGACGTGTAACATTGCATGAGCCATAGTGTCCCCGATTATCATCAATGTATACAATAATATACATTTTATTAATTAGGCAAAAAAGGGGATGTATTGTGGTCTAGGTGGGTATATTCTAGCCTAGCTCGATTATATATGTCTTCTTCAAGTTATGTTTAAAAGCCAGAATTGGATGCAATTTTAAAACAGAAGGCAAACGTACTGTCGAAATACTGTTAAACACCGTGATTTTTTCTTTTCTTAAATCGGGCTTTTTAAATTTTTTTTCTTTGATTTCTGTTTAATGTTTCCTTCTGGCTCCCAAACAGAGATATCTAAGGACAGAAATGGCCCCACGACATTTTTTATTGAACCTTCTTATTTGAAAAAAAAAAATCCCACACATTTTGTGCTATTATTATTATTATTATTTTTCCTTTGATTTCTGGCGTATACACATTTCTTTCCCTGGGTCCCGCCTAGGGACCTAAGGTTAGAAATGGCAGCATTACACTTTCCACTGAAGAAAAAAAAAATTACATAGATAAAGCCCTTCGTAAAGTGTGGGCTGTACTTGTCAGAACAATTTTTTGTATCTCCTTGAGGCATGGACTTCCAGGAATCCCTTCAATTAGTCTACTGCAATCTTTTCCAACCAGTCCTAGTACTCCAACTACAACAGGGATTATTGATGTTCCCAGTTTTTCGAGATTTCTATTTCAAGGTCCTTGTATTTTGACAGCTTTTTGAATATCTTCAAAGATACATTGCAGTCAGCAGGGACTGCCATATCAATAAGGAGGCACTTTTTTTGTTTGTGGTCTTTAATAACAATATCTGGGCGGTTGGCTTTGATTGTTCTGTCAGTGTGTATTGTGTAGTCCCATAGAATTGTAACAGGTCCTATCTCCGTCACCGAGTCTGGATTATTATTATTATTATTATTATTATTATTATTATTATTATTATTATTTCCTTCGATTTCTGTTGTATATACATTCCTTCCGGGTCCCAACCAGAGACCTAAGACCTGAAATGGTTTCATGACATTTTTTCATGGATTATTTTTGTAAAAAAAAACACCCCCCCCAAAAAAAACAAAGAAAATAACTTAGATCACACACATTTTCATAGATAAAGCTCTTCGTAATGTGTTAGCTGTACTTGTGAGTACTATTTTTTGTATTTCTTTAAGACATGGGCTGCTGCTGCTGCCATTATTATTATTATTGTTATTATTATTATTATTATTTCAGTAACTTAATCTGACTCCTGGACAGCAGAAATAATTTATATATCAGGAAGCTCACACCTTGACATTACTTAAATTGTGGACCAGTGAACTTGAAGCTATGTGCCTGAAATATAAAATGATTAGCAGTTCTTATTACGGAAGTTTATCCTGAATAAACTGACAGCAAAAATAGTGTGTATTTTTGGAACTTCTCCCTAAAATAACTTATCAGCATTATCAGCTATTATTATTCATTATTACGCCACTCGCGCTTATTGGAGAAATATAAATATTGTCAGACGAATAAGAGCCAAGAGCGTATATAAGTGATGTCTGCCGACGTGAACGTGACGGCATTAAAATCTCTAAGTCGTAATTCAGAAGAAATAGAATTTCTTTGAATTACAAGAACTACACCTTTTTTTTTTGCTTATTTTTTTTTTTACTGTTAGGTTCACCCTGTACAAGGCCTGGGTAGAGGGTTACTGAGTAAAAGGCACTGTTTATGTGGATGGGTGGAGAAGATAACGATTAACCCTAGACTTGAACAGGTTAATATTGCAGTGATCGGGAAACCGTCTTCTTGAGTCAGTTCCACAGAGCACTGGTTCATGGGAAGAAGCTGCTCGAGAGGAACTCACTTCTCACTAACGCAATGCAAAACGAATGAGTGTGGTTCGCTACGATGTGTGTAGCATGGCGGGTCCTAGCCGTGGCAGAATTAAGGACTGTAGTTTCCGTGGGCTACTGCTTTCTGGAACCGACATCCAAGAGGGTGTCTACCCGATCACTACAATCTTCACCTGTTCAAGTCTAGGGTTAAAAGTTATCTTCCCCACGTATCTGTATAAACTGTCCGTTTACTCTGTAACCCTCTACCTTGAGTGACTCCCTGGCCTTATATTTAATCTAATTATTTAACGGTATAAGTATGTATATATATTTTTAAAGTAATTATTATTTATCAGAAAATCCCACTCGTCTTCGTATGCATGTGCACAGGTAGCCATATGCAGGCATATTCTTTACCTTTTGGATTGGGTTGCTTAATTTTAAAACATATAATCCTTTATTTACTTATTTAATATTGATATCCTTTACAAATCATATTTATGTCCGTGTTTATATGTGAAGCCATACATAAACATTAGGCACGTTTATACTTGAGTCCATAGGGGGATGCTAGGAGGGGTTATATTTAATGTATAAGCAAATATTGGTCGCTTTTATACTTGAGTCTATAAATGAACGTTTATTCTTGTCTGAACGCAAATATTTATCTGGTTTATACTTGAGGCAATGGAACTCTGCTCTCCGATTCTTCAACCCGAGCCGCTATCTATTACTCCACTGTATCTCCTTATTAGACTAGTTCCTGAAAAATTACCAAATCCCATAAAACCATTAATTAAGAAACACATGAAAAATCAATGACAGGAACAATGGAGCCGACAAACGCAAAATAAACTAAATACAATCGTACCATCCTCCAGGACCCCCCCCCCCAAAAAAAAACTGCCATTATGAAAAATCCCGTTATTATAACATGACAATGAATAGGTTACACTAATATTACACATTCATTCTCACTGAAACAAAAAGTACCGCCATGGTGTCCTACAATACCAATAAAATATTTTCTAATTGAATGCATTGATCTTGACTCCAAAAGACACAATTTCTTCAAGACAAACAGCCTAAGAGAACTATTCGAAAATATTAAAATAAACAGAATTAGAATATTCCTGAAATCAGTTGGATTATATTTGTTTTGTGACGTACAGTGGCCGTTAATAATTAAGTATAACTCAAGACTTCACTATTAAAATGAAAAATTATTTTAATCACAACCGCAAATAAATACTTAAAAACAAAGAAGTAAAAGTCAACCAAAGATAACCATTTCAGTGAATACCTTGTTAGTAGCGCGGCTCGGCTCGGCTCGGCTTAACATCCGGCAAATCCTAAATCAAAACCCAAAACATCGACGCACAATAATTCACACTAATTCGACTGGACAGTTCCACTCAATAGTCAGTCAATAATCACTGAAGTCAGTAGCCTGACACTGCTATTTATACACCTGATGGAAAACATATATTCATAAGTCCAGAGTGTCACTCTCGAACCTCGAAAATATAAAAACAAAGATTGTCCATTTTCTCCAAATATAAACCCAAATAAATCAGTTTTAACATAAAATGACTCTAAACAGTTAATATGCCGTTAAAATCCATTTAAACTATTGATTAAACTCTACAATAAGAACAAACCTTTTATCCATCACATAACTTTTATTACATTATTATAATTGTTCTATTGTTTATTGGTTATTGTTGTTAAAGTTTTATTTTCTTAATGTCTTATTTTTCTTACCATAGATCTTGTAAGAACGTGCCTTTTATTAATCAAATAATCTTTATTGCAGTATTGCTACAATTGTTCCATTCTTATTAGTTATTGTTGTTAATCTCTTATTGTGCTTAAATTATAAATGAAATTTTCTGCGGCTTTAGGCATTCGCTTTTGGTCTTGGTAAATATCAATTGAGGATGAAAGTCGAGTATTCAAAAGGGGGGAGACGAAAAAGAGAAAAGAAAAGTGAGAAAAGAAAAAGAGAGAAAAGAAAAAGACAGAAAAGAAAGAAAGAAAAAAGAAAGACAAGAAAAAGAGAAAAAAGAAAAAGAGAGAAAAGAAAACGCGAGAAAAGAAAAAAGAAAGAGAAAAGAAAAAGAAAGAAAAAAGAGAGAAAAGGAAAAGAGAGAAATGAAAGAAAAGAAAAAGCGAGAACAGTAAAAGAGAGTGTCGTAAAAGAGAGAAAAGAGAAAAGAAAAAGAGAGAGAAAAGAAACCGCAAGAAAAGTAAAAGAGAGAAAAGAAAAAGAAAGAAAAGAAAAAGAGAACAGTAAAAGAGAAAGTCGTAAAAGAGAGAAAAGAAAAAGAGAGAAAAGAAAAAGAGAGAGTGAAGAAAAAGAGAGAAAAGAAAAGTGAGAAAAGTAAAAGAGAGAAAAGAAAAAGAGAGAAAAGAAAAAAGAAAGAAAAAAGAAAGAAAAAAGAAAGACAAGATAAAGAGAGAAAAGTAAAAGAGAGAAAAGAAAAAGAAAGAAAAGAAAAAGAGAGAACAGTAAAAGAGAAAGTCGTAAAAGAGAGAAAAGAGAAAGAGAGAAAAGAAAAAGAGAGAAAAGAAAAAGAGAGAGAGAGAGAAGAAACCCTGAGAAAAAAAAGAGAGAAAAGAAAAAGAAAGAAAAGAAAAAGAGAGAACAGTAAAAGAGAAAGTCGTAAAAGAGAGAAAAGAGAAAGAGAGAAAAGAAAAAGAGAAGTAAAAGAGAGAAAAGAAAAAGCGAGAAAACAGAGAAAGGGGGAGAGAGAAAGATAGAAGGACAAGTAAATCTTTACGTTGTAAAAATGATCAGGAAAAGTTTGAGATATAGATACAAAGATATAGCGTGAGATAAAAAGAAAGAATGAACAGAGGGAAGAAAGCGAGAGGGATAAGAAAGACTGACAGTTGGAAAGAGAGAAAGAAGGCAACAAAGAGCGAGAAACGAGTTGTCGTGAAAAGACTACAATGAAAGAAGAATAAGAAAAGAGATTGGGTGAAAGAAGCTGTTGATTTTCGGCGAGAGAACAGAGTTGGTAGAAAAAGAAACAGAACGATGGAAAAGTAAAGAAAAACAAATAGAGAATAAAAGAAAGAAAGAGAATAGAAAATGCACAATGCAAAAGAGAAGAAAGAAAGAAAAAGGGAAATCAGAGAGAAAAAGAAAAAGACAAAAAGAAAGAAAACGACAAAAAAAAAGAAAGAAAGAAAGATGGTGAGTAGAAAAAAATAAAAAATACAAGAAGAAAAAAGAAAGAAACGAAAAAGAAAGAAAAGGGCAAAAAATAAGAGAAAAGAAGAGGAAAAAGAAAATAAAAAGAATACAAAAAAGGGGAAAAGAAGAGAAAGTATAGAGAGAAAAAGAACTAAAAAGAAAATATCAGAGAGAAAAAA
>CAHIKZ030002334.1:2237500-2245000 GCA_903632075.3 Acanthosepion pharaonis | reverse complement strand
CGCCTGTGGTAGTGTGCCGTATTGTCTCTGCTGTTTCAAAGGCAAAGCTAATACTGAAGCCTGGTAAAGCTGCCTTGGGGAACCATCAGGATGTCCACTATTTTGAAGTTTCCGAAACTTCTAACTGTACTTTACAAATGTCAAGGCATCTAGTCATATCTTGACACTGTTATATTCCTCTTTGAGCTGCACCGAGTGAGCCGGGAGGGGGGAAGAGATAGATACGTTCCCGTTATGAAGCAGGACGGCTTTGAGGCTTCTGGATGTGCTGTCACTGGGGTTAAAAGCTAGTTCAGTTGGCTCGAACAGACCTGTCACATTGTGGCCGAAGCAAAGCTCATCTTGACGAGTGAAATAGCTTGAAATCCAACTTGCACACTTTCATCTAGCAAATTCCATTGATTAAGTCTCGACGTCAGAATCTTAGCATTCGACTTTGTAAGATCAACGTCTTTGATCAGGTCGTTGAGGTTTTTTGGGGGTTGGGGTACTTATGGATTTCTCAATTCAATTGCGTCTTTGTTATCTGGATCAATGATTTCATACTCTTCTGAACTGCTGTTCTTTTCTGAAGGCAGCTGTTATCTCTGGTGGAGTGAGTAAGTATCGCACTGGGTCAATCGATGACAGAAGGTTTGGATATATGATAGCAGGCACATTTTTGCCCTTTCGATGTCTGGAAGGGTCCACCATGAAGGAGAAGCAATTTCTTGATTGATAAGTCGGTTCCTTCCAAATTCGTGGGATTGCGAATTTCAAGGCTCTATATTCCATTCTGTTCCATCCTGAAAATGGGTAGACTAAAAGAGGGGTTTAGAATTACAAATATATGTCACCCAGTTTTATTGAAAAATTCTAAAAAATTACATTTTTGAATTTTTAAATTTCTAAAAATCGTGCCTTGGATATATGAGATTTTGTCTTTGGACCCCTATTAATATAGAAAATGCAACAAAAATATGGAATCCTGAATATACCTAATATTCTGCATTTTTATGACTGTTGCCAGAGATCCAATATAGAAAACAGCCATGATACTGTACACACTAATGTGCGATTGTTGAAACATATTCACTACATATTTTAATAACACTGGTTGAAAAAAAGGAATTAAAAAATATTAAAAAAAAAAATTAAAAAAAAAATTCCACTTAAAAATTCCACTATCCAAACAAGCAGAACTTTTAATATCGAATTGGCAGGGTTCGCAGGTGAAAATGAGGTGCCAAGAGTCTATCTTGATCCCCGACACGCATGTCGAAATATCCCTTGTACATTTGAGAAGGTTTAGTCATAGAGTGATTTTATGCTCATCACAGAAATAGCAAATAAGTGTTTTCAACTTCTTGATGCCATCTGTGACAAATACATTTGTCAGCGACGACACTTGGACAGCTAGAGGTAAACTGAAATATTGAGCATAAGTTTCCTGTATTTATATTGCCATCTATGTTGCCAGAACGTTCTAGAAATTCTTGAAACTTCTAAAAAGTTCTAGAAAATTATCCTTCAGCAAATCAGTGCTGAATCTGTCCGGAATGTAATGGAAAAAAAAGGTTAGTTTCAAACTTCGATGTTCAGATCCCAAAAGCAAAGATTGAAGAGAATCATAAAAATTTCCTTTGCTTTCTCGACAAAAGCAATAAGGAAATAATACTTACTGACTAAATACAAAAAATAAAAATTTGTTTCACAGTTTTTTCTGTTCAAATCCCACAGTTTATTGTATTTACTAAGAACCATCAGTGCATTTCTTTAGATGTTAAAGCAATTATTAAAGTTCTAATTTATATATCGTTTGTTCTTTTACTTAATCATTTTCATTTGTCTTACATGCCCTGTATTTAGACTGCCACCTGTGTTGCTAGAATGTTCTAGAATTTCTTGAAACTTCTAGAAACTTCTCCTTCAGCTGAATCTGTTTTGAATGTAATGGAAAATAAGTTAGTTTCAAAACCTTGATGTCTAACTTTGTAAACAGAAGTAATTAGAAAAAAAAAAATTACTAACCAAAAACAACAAAAAAATTTTTTACACATTGTAATCAAGTGATACCTCTGCTTGAAGTATTTTTTAAATGCATATACATATTTATACATACATTTGAAATTTGCTAGGGTGGATAGATAATCCCTATTTCAGATGCTTGCTCAGGCACATTTATTTTAATTTTCTACACCTACAACGCCAACCTGTGTTTTATACTGCTAGGAGAGTGAGCAAATCTTAGTTATAGTTTCTTGGAGTTGGTGCCTAATTTGGCGTCATCAAAAGTTGAACCAAACCTCGGTCACGATGACTTGTGACTTTTTGCGAGCACAACGATCGGCGGCTTCTGAACAGTTTCGTCTACCCAATTCCACGGCTTTCCAACCGCGCCCTGGGATCGTACCCCTCCCCACGCCGCCAACATCAGGAAGTCATTTTACTAAGATTCGAACCCGAGTCTCATGGTTCTGGGCGTGATACTTTTAAATATTCGACTGCGTGCCACGAAAGAAAGAAAGAAAGAAAGAAAAAAAGAAAGAAAAAATGAAAGAAAGAAAAAAGAAAGAAAGAAAGAAGAAATTATAAGTCCGTGAAGATTAATCTTTGGCGCCAGCTATCCTTTTTGAGAATAAGAATAATAAAAAAGTAATGTTTATTTTGATATAATGTTTCTTATTTTAATTAAGTGTTTTTTGTATTTTATTCAAATGGTTTAACAGCGGATATAGAAGTTACCTTGTGAAATTTTTTTGGTTTTATTTTGTTTTTTATTGGTATTCATGCAGATTAAAAATTGTTTGAGATCAAGTGACACCAAATCAACCTAGAAACACCAACACTGTAAAGAAACGTGACTACTTAAGTAAGAGACTAGTTTGTGGAGCTTCGTAGTTAGTTAATATTTAGCGAGCTGGTTTGTTTGATCATTATTACTGATTTGTAAGTTCGGACCTCAACGGGTGTTGAATATTTGTAGCTAAAGTGAATCCCCACAATGCAGTTCGTATATTTTTGCAGGTTTTTCCTCCCTCTTTTCTTTCTTTCTTTCTTTTTCATTGTTTTCATTTTTCCTTCTTGTTTTGTTCGTCATATTTTTTGCTATTTCCTATTTCTTTTTTAATATAAAAAAGAAATAACGAAAGGAATATTATTCTTTCGTTATTTCTTTCTTTACATTTTAACATTTTACAGCATATTTTTTTAATTTCCCAATTTTTCTTTCTCTCCCTCCCCACCTTTCTTTCTTTGTTTCTTTCTTTCACTACAATTCTTTCTTACATTCATTCTTTTTCTAATATGTAGTTTTCTTTTTCATTTTTTCATCTAATATATTTTTCTTTCGCTTGTTGATTTTTTAAATTTCTTTCTTTCTTTTTTTCTTTCCATGAAAATATAACTCTTTCTTACTTTCATTAAGTCATTCTTTCTTCCTTCTAATATATCTTTCTTTCTTTGGGTGTATTTTTTTTTTCTTTTAGTGTTTTTCTTTCTTCTAAAATACCTGTCTTTTCCCTTTTCTTTTCTTTCAGTGTACATTCTTTATTATTTTCTTTCTTTCAACTAATACGTCTTATTTCTTTTAATATTTTTCTTTCTTTCTTTCTTTCTTTCTTTCTTTCTTTCTTTCTTTATTGTAATATCTTTTCTTTTTTTAATTCTTTTTCTTTTTACTTTTTTTGTATTTTTTCTATATTTTAATGTCCTTCTCTATTCTACAACATATTTATTTCTTTTCTTTTTCTTTTTCTTTCTTTTCTTTCTTTTTCTTTCATTCTTTTTTTTCTTTTTCTTTCTCCTCACTTATTTTTTTCTTTTTTAATGTCTTTCTTTCTTTTCTTTTCTTTATTTTTCTATCTTTCTTTCTTTTGTTGTATTTTCCTTATTTTAATGTCCTCTATTCTTTCTTTTTTTTTTCTTTCTTTTCTTTCTTTCTTTCTTTTTTTGTATTTTCCTTATTTTAATGTCCTCTATTCTTTTCTTTTTCTTTCTTTCTTTCTTTTTTTCTTTCTTTTTTGTTGTATTTTCCTTATTTTTTAATGTCCTCTATTCTTTCTTTCTTTCTTTCTTTCTTTCTTTCTTTCTTTTGCTGTATTTTCCTTATTTTAATGTCCTCTATTCTTTCTTTCTTTCTTTCTTTCTTTCTTTCTTTCTTTCTTTCTTTTGTTGTATTTTCCTTATTTTAATGTCCTCTATTCTTTCTTTTTCTTTTTTTTTTCTTTCTTTCTTTCTTTCTTTTCTTTCTTTTTTCTTTGTTGTATTTTCCTTATTTTAATGTCCTCTATTCTTTCTTTCTTTCTTTCTTTTGTTGTATTTTCCTTATTTTAATGTCCTCTATTCTTTTTTCTTTCTTTCTTTCTTTCTTTCTTTCTTTTCTTTCTTTCTTTCTTTTGTTGTATTTTCCTTTTTGTTGTATTTTAATGTCCTCTATTCTTTCTTTCTTTCTTTCTTTCTTTCTTTTTTTTTCTATTTTCCTTATTTTAATGTCCTCTATTCTTTCTTTTCTTTCTTTCTTTCTTTCTTTCTTTTGCTGTTTTTCCTTATTTTAATTTTTTCCTTTCTTTTTTTCTTTTCCTTTCTTTCTTTTCTTTCTTTTTCTTTCTTTCTTTCTTTTGTTGTATTTTCCTTATTTTAATGTCCTCTATTCTTTCTTTCTTTCTTTCTTTTCTTTTTTTGTATTTCTTTCTTTTGTTGTATTTTCCTTTATTTTAATGTCCTCTATTTTTGCTGTTCTTTCTTTCTTTCTTTCTTTCTTTATTTTTTCTTTTGCTTTTCCTTATTTTAATGTCCTTTTCTTTCTTTCCTTCTTTTTTTTTTTTTTTCTTTTTTCTTGTATTTTCCTTATTTTAATGTCCTTTCTTTCTTTCTTTTCTTTCTTTCTTTCTTTTTAATGTCTTTTCTTTCTTTCTTTTCTTTTCTTTTTCTTTTTGTTGTTTTTTCCTTATTTTAATGTCCTCTATTCTTTCTTTCTTTCTTTCTTTCTTTCTTTCTTTCTTTTTTGTATTTTCCTTATTTTAATGTCCTCTATTCTTTCTTTCTTTCTTTTTCTTTCTTTCTTTTTTTAATGTTGTATTTTTCCTTATTTTAATGTCCTCTATTCTTTCTTTCTTTCTTTTTTTCTTTTCTTTCTTTCTTTCTTTCTTTCTTTTGTTGTTTTTCCTTATTTTAATGTCCTCTATTCTTTTCTTTCTTTCTTTCTTTCTTTCTTTTTTCTTTGTATTTTCCTTATTTTAATGTCCTCTATTCTTTCTTTCTTTCTTTTTCTTTCTTTCTTTCTTTCTTTTTTTTATTTTCTTTTTTTGTATTTTCCTTATTTTAATGTCCTCTATTCTTTCTTTCTTTCTTTTTCTTTCTTTCTTTCTTTCTTTCTTTTGCTGTATTTTCCTTATTTTAATGTCCTCTATTCTTTCTTTTTTCTTTCTTTCTTTTGCTGTATTTTTTCTTTCTTTCTTTTGTTGTATTTTCCTTATTTTAATGTCCTCTATTCTTTCTTTCTTTCTTTTCTTTTAATGTCTTTCTTTCTTTCTTTCTTTCTTTTGTATTTTCCTTTATTTTAATGTCCTCTATTCTTTCTTTCTTTTTTTTTCTTTCTTTTTTTTTGTTGTATTTTCCTTTTTTTGTCCTCTTTCTTTCTTTCTTTCTTTTGCTGTATTTTTTTTTGATGTTTCTTTTTCTTTTCTTTCTTTTGTTGTATTTTCCTTATTTTAATGTCCTTTTCTTTTTCTTTCTTTCTTTTCTTTCTTTCTTTTTCTTTTGTTTATTTTCTGTATTTTCCTTATTTTAATGTCCTCTATTCTTTCTTTCTTTCTTTCTTTCTTTCTTTCTTTCTTTCTTTTTGCTGTATTTTCCCTTATTTTAATGTCCTCTATTCTTTCTTTTTTTTCTTTCTTTCTTTTTTTCCTTTTTTGTGTCTTTTCTTTCTTTTCTTTCTTTTTTTGTATTTTCCTTATTTTAATGTCCTCTATTCTTTCTTTCTTTTTTTTCTTTCTTTCTTTTTCTTTCTTTTGCTGTATTTTCCTTTATTTTAATGTCCTCTATTCTTTCTTTCTTTCTTTCTTTTCTTTCTTTCTTTTCTTTCTTTCTTTTTTTGTATTTTCCTTATTTTAATGTCCTCTATTCTTTTTCTTTTTCTTTCTTTTGCTGTATTTTCCTTATTTTAATGTCCTCTATTCTTTTTCTTTCTTTTATTCTTTCTTTTTCTTTTTTCCTTTCTTTTCTTTTGCTGTATTTTCCTTATTTTAATGTCCTCTATTCTTTCTTTCTTTCTTTCTTTATTTCTTTCTTTCTTTTGCTGTATTTTCCTTATTTTAATGTCTTTCTCTATGTTTCTATTCTTTCTTTCTTTCTTTTCCTTATTTCTTTCTTTCTTTCTTTCTTTCTTTTTTTGTTGTATTTTCCTTATTTTAATGTCATCTATTCTTTCTTTCTTTCTTTCTTTCTTTCTTTCTTTCTTTTTCTTTTGTTGTATTTTCCTTATTTTAATGTCCTCTATTCTTTCTTTTTCTTTCTTTTTTGTTGTATTTCTTTCTTTCTTTCTTTCTTTTTCTTTCTTTTTTTTTGCTGTATTTTCCTTATTTTAATGTCCTCTATTCTTTCTTTTTTTTCTTTCTTTCTTTCTTTTTTGTTGTATTTTCCTTATTTTAATGTCCTCTATTCTTTCTTTTCTTTCTTTCTTTCTTTCTTTTTTTTGCTGTATTTTCCTTTTTTAATGTCCTCTATTCTTTCTTTCTTTCTTTCTTTCTTTTGTTGTATTTTCCTTATTTTAATGTCCTCTATTCTTTCTTTCTTTCTTTCTTTCTTTTCTTTCTTTCTTTTTCTTTCTTTCTTTCTTTCTTTCTTTTTTAATGTATTTTCCTTTATTTTAATGTTGATGTCCTCTATTCTTTTTCTTTTTCTTTCTTTTTTCTTTCTTTCTTTTCTTTCTTTCTTTCTTTTTTCTTTTTTGTTGTATTTTCCTTATTTTAATGTCCTCTATTCTTTTCTTTCTTTCTTTCTTTCTTTCTTTTGCTGTATTTTCCTTATTTTAATGTCCTCTATTCTTTCTTTTCTTTCTTTTCTTTCTTTCTTTCTTTGCTGTATTTTCCTTATTTTAATGTCCTCTATTCTTTCTTTCTTTCTTTCTTTCTTTTTTTTGTTGTATTTTCCTTATTTTAATGTCCTCTATTCTTTCTTTCTTTTTTCTTTCTTTCTTTTTTCTTTCTTTCTTTTTTGCTTGTATTTTCCTTTATTTTAATGTCCTCTATTCTTTCTTTCTTTCTTTTTTTTTTTTTGTTGTATTTTCCTTATTTTAATGTCCTCTATTCTTTTTTTCTTTCTTTCTTTTTTTCTTTTTTTTTTCTTTTCTTTTCTTTTGCTGTATTTTCCTTATTTTAATGTCCTCTATTCTTTCTTTCTTTCTTTCTTTTCTTTTTTGTTGTATTTTTCTTTCTTTCTTTTCTTTCTTTCTTTTGCTGTATTTTCCTTTTTTTTTAATGTCCTCTATTCTTTCTTTCTTTCTTTTCTTTTTCTTTCTTT
>CAHIKZ030002334.1:2200000-2232500 GCA_903632075.3 Acanthosepion pharaonis | reverse complement strand
ATAGTCATATTTGCTACCCATATTAGTTGTGACTTGAAAATCTTCAAGCGATATTTTTTGACAGTATGTTTCACTTTGTACAAAGCCTGGAGGTCACTCGATGTAGAGGGTTACATTAAGTAGTTTATATTGATAGGAGATGAAAATAATAGTGATCGAGGAAACATCCTCTTCAAAGTGTGTTTGAGAGAAGAAGCTGTACGAGTGGAACTTACAACTCGCCAATGGAATGCGAAGGGAATGTGTGTGGTTTGCTACTATGTCAGTGTCATGGTGGGTCCTAGCCGTGAAAGTTACACCTGGCGGAATCAAGGAATGTAGTTCGTCCGAGCATTTTCCATGGTCGTAGCGACAGAACAGTGAGAGGCTCACGATATCCCGTCTGTGAGGGAGAGGTTAGAGGGTGGAAAATAATCTCCAACAAAGATTCGGAGGAGGCTTTTGAACTCTCTCAAAACTGGAAAGTGCTGAGCATCTTCCGCCAAATATGGCAACAGTGCTTCATTTTCAGCCTGATCTGGATCTTATAAAGGTAGAGGATAGGATGAGGAGTCAGGTATTTACTTAGGGAGTTGATCATTTTTGTCTGCATCTTTAGCGATGAAACATATATAAGAGTTCCACTTGAGGTTGGTTGTGAGTTTGAGGCCCAATATTCTCTTAAAGCACGGTGCCTCCTCGAAGGAACATCCATTCATTGTGTCTGGCAGTAGCTCAGGGTCTGACCGGCGGTGATGGAATGTAACTAATTCATTCGAGGCATTGAATGGAACCAGTTAGTCTTTTTTTTGCCTTACTGGAAGGTTGAGGTGGTTTTTGTTATTTTAGAAAAAAAAAATTTCGTGACTTTATACAGCTTGTTTATATATATTAAAGCCAAAACACATTTTCGATTGCAAATATAATTCTTTTTTCGTTCAGTGATTATTGCATTCATTTTTTTTTTAAATAGCAGTAGTTTTTCTAGATATAAGTCGCAGTATTTAACCCATAGCTTGGGGTTTGAGAAGATGACTTTATAATTTTGCCCAGGGTATTATTAGTGAAGGTAACGGCGCTACTGTTATTCGAACTCGGCTCTTCAATTTCCTATTCAGTGTCGTTAACCATTACACCACACACAAACAGTAACAAAACGGAAAAGTTATAAAAATATATTGTTATAAAACATATGCGGTAGACTAATTAATTCGTATTTACCATTGACTACTGTTGTGGAGTAAAGAGTACACCCCCGGTGACTTTATGAACTCGTCCAATACAATAAAGGGTTCGATGAGGTTGCTGGGAGTCCAATTGCAGTCTGTCCCAGGCTCGTGACAAGACAATACAACAGGAGACAAGACCTCTGTTTACGGGTGGAGGATGACTGGGTCAAGCTCTGTCTTGGCATAGAGACATGGTTGAGAAAAAAACAGACCAGTTCTGTACCAGAATCTGCTTTGGCGGGGGCTGGGCAAATTTTGATTAGTGGCCCGAGTGGAAAAGCTCGGGTTCCCCACATTAAACTTAACCTTGTGTCGCATCTAGTCCACAGTGGGGCGACCGGTAAATATCAGTCCCAGGCTCGCGATAAGACAAAACCTCTGTCTTCGGGCAGAGGGTTACTCTGTTGGGGGCTCTGTCTTTAGATAGAGACTCAACTGAGAAAAACATACAAATACTGTACCCTAGCCCGTTTTTTCGGAGCTTTGTAAATTTTGACCAGTGACCCAGGTGGAAACGCTCGGATTTCCCACAATAAGTGGGGAGACTGGTAAATAATAATCGTATCGTTATCAGGCAGTTCTGTCTTTGGGCAGAGGGTGACTCTGTTTTCCGATGAGAAAAAGTGACAATTAATTTACCTGAGCCCGCGGATGCTGGATAAATGTTGACTAATGGCGCTCCCCACAATATTCCCGACCTTGTGTCACAAGACATCTCAGTGGGGCAACTTAGTAGATACCAGTCGTATTGGAGTCAGTCTTCATACTAACTATACAGGCGTTACGGCAACAACTTCAGCATTACGTATAGAAAATACGTAATTACGTTATACCGAGTACGACTGTGTGTCATAACAATAACCTTACATTAGGAAGTTATAATAACCATCTTGACAGGTTCCAGTCGATAACAACCCAGAATAGTAAAAAATAATGGCGATAATAGCCTTTTCCCTACAGGAAATAATCGACATTCATTGACTGAATTTTTCATTGAATATTGCTGTCACATCTCGTCTGGTGCTTCTGCTATATATTTAGAGATTCTTGATAAAATCTAAAGTAGTATCTGCAATGATTTTGGTTCTGACCTGGCATCTCGGCTTCAGTCATTTTACCATGGCCGGAACGTAACTTTTTGTGCTTTTTCTATAAGTACTTTCATGGTAATTGTTCTGATGAGTTTTTTTTAATGAGTTGCTATTTTTATTCCACACCCACTACAGACAATTTTTACGTATTAGGACTAGTTATTACTTCATTGATAATCTGGAGTATTATGGTGGCTGTAGTAAGAATGGTAAGTAAGAATGTATTTTCTGGTATAAGGAATACTGTGGTATGTTTAGGTCAGTGATTGTGGCTAGCTAAATGTAATTATTAGATAGTTGTGAAGACCAGTCTTTCTCCATCCCCCTTTTGATCCTGTACCAGATTTCTTGTAATATCATTATAATAAATATGGCTTTCCTCTTTGGTACCTCGAATTTACGCGTTGTACTTGATTGGCAGCTAGATTTCATCATTTTACTGAGGAAATTGCTAGATGCAACCTTTTTCCAATCAAGTTTAATCTTCAAAACTTTAAATGCAATGTAAAAAAAAAAAACCCAAAAAAACCTTAAAAACCTCTGAATACGATTTTTTCCTTCATAATTTCAGAACATTTCACTTAAACGAAGCACTTTTTATCTTCTCTTTTTGACGTGGTGAAAAATTCTAGGTTCAACCAAGATGAGATTAAATACACCTTTTTTTTTTCATTCGGTCTTTCTGAAAAGTGGATCGATTGTAGAAGCTTTCTAAAGTAAGTACTGAAATCACACTGGTATCCAGTGTGATTTCAATATTTACTATGCCTCTTTCTTCAGTTTGCATGTTTTCTAGCATTTCTCTATAACTCTTTTTTTTCTCTCTCCACTCGTCTCTCTCTCTCTCTCTATCTCTCTCTCTCTCACACACACACATACACACTCATTTCTCTCTCTGTTACTTTTCTTTTTACTTGAATTTAATCGACTTAATCTTGTTTAACAGATCTATCTCATTAAAGCTTAAGGTATGAAACTGCCTGTCACCATGTCGAGATGACTTATATATCAACTCTGTTCACACACACACACACACGTATATATTTATATTCAAACATGTTTCATTGAATAATATAGACATATTGTGTCTACTTGTTTTTCTACTGATCCTTTCCAGTTGTCTAATCGGTTTCTTGATGTTAAGATGAAATTCATCAAGGAAGGCGCCGTAGTTTTTTCTAACCCAACTACTTTCGAATTTTTCCAAGATCATCTTCAGGGTTAAATTACAAATCCAAACCTATTGTAACTGCGATAAAATTTGCATTTCGTTGTGGAGGTGATTTTTAAAAAACACGGCAAATGCGCTCTGTTATAAATAAGTAAACACGATATGTCTATGTTATTCAGTGTAACATGTTTGAATGAAGATATTTAGGCAGTATATGGCAGACAAGGAAAATGTTTTCAACATTCTTACATTTTTTCCGTTTGGTGGGTGTCAGAGAATATAAAAATTGTTCATTGTCCCAAACGCTTTCGGTCACTTGAGCCATTTTCAAGGATTTGTTTGTAAGTGTTAACTGCTTAAGATACATATTTATGCTGCTTGAATAATAATAATAATAATAATAATAATAATAATAATAATAATAGTGTTTAACCCGAGCTTCGCAAGTTGGTTGGGTGTAGCTGGAATTCGATTTCGCGTCTTTCTATTTTAAAGAAACAAACCTTCAACACACTATTTCCGCTGATGAATAAGGTGGGATTAATACTGGTTGTCAGATGTTTTATGCAAAGCGCATCTCTCACAGCAAGATATTTTCCATATCGAACCTATATAAAATGATAGTGAAAAATATAAGAATGTTGAAAAACCTAAATAAAAAAATGAATCAAATTTTCTTTTTCTATATACAGTATAATGTTCTGAACGTTATCCATTTCTCTTAAACTTTCAATACCGTCTGGAATCATCTTCAGGAGAAGGAACCAGTGGCAAATATTTGTTTTGCAATCAGTTCGCTTCTGATTGTTTAAGCGTCTTACCATTGACTTTTTAATATTCGTAGGTATTGTTGAGTTAGCGTTCGTGTACCCTGAAGGGTCACATAATTTAAATAAGGTGTATTCAAACTTATAATTTAAATAAGACTGTATTAGCGAGACATGCCTTGTAGGTATTGTTCAACAAAACCCTTTTAAAATAATTATTACTGCTAAAATGTTATAATGTTGTCTTTGTTCAAAAAATAGCCGAGAATTAAGAATGGTCATATTTTGAGAGAGTACCAAAGGAGCAGAAGACAAGGCAGGTGAAAACAAAGAAGAAGAGACTTTTAAATACTCATACATAGAACGGAAATACTTGAGCAAATCAAATCCTACTCAAATCCTACACTAATGTGGCTAATTGCCATATTTATAAGTAGGAGCAGTCCATTATCACAATCGTAGGGAAGAACAAGAAATACTCTACAACATTAAACACAACTCATATATATATATATATATATATATATATATATAAAAGAACGAAGAATAAAATTTCAACGTTCAGAACATTAATTTTAAACAGGGCTAAATACAAAAGTAGAGCAAGAAATATTTATTATTCACTGTTTGTACCATCATTGTTTACCACCTGAAGAAACTTACATTAACAGCGAGCGACGAGTGTCTGGTTCATGCTTCAGTCCTGAAGATTGCGTTCAAGCATGAAACACTGTCGCCGCTCGGTGTTAATTTCAGTGTCCACTTTTATATATATATATACATACGCTCTATCCCTGATGCTGAGTTCATTTACCCATAAATATAGCATACCATAAAACTATATATATATATATATTGAACAATAAAAAATATTAAAATCTTCAGTTGTAGATTAATATTCTTTCGTTTTTATTATTATTATTTCATCTAGATTCCTCGACTAGTTTCGGCAAACATGGCCATCATCAGGAGAAGAAATATTTCTGCTTGCTTGTAGCAGTGAACTACAAATTCATATATATATATATATATATATATAAAAATCATATAAAATATATATAATATATATATATATATATATATATATATATATATATATATATATATATATATGTTGTTGGTCAGAACAATATCAGACCAGCTAACAACTATTTAAAAAATTGCTCAGTACACAAATTAAAAAATTGAAACCTGTGAAGCAGATGATATTAAAAAATACCAGTATTTACCGTATACACTAACCGGTTTTCAACCATAAGGTTTCTTCAAGTGGTACTGGCAATATATGGCAATATCGCAATACCACCTGAAAAAAATGTTATGTTTGAAACCCGGGTACTGTAACCTGTAAATACTCCTATTATATATATATATATATATATATATATATATATTAATGGATAATTGGATAGTAACCTTTCATTCAAACATATTTTGTTGATTATGACATAGGAGGTAAATTTAATTAATTTTTTATTTATTTTTTCCAGCGTTATATATATTTGAAAATACCACATATTTGCAAAGCTTTTCTAAAGTCAACGACAAGTCAACGAACGAGCAAAGCAAAAATAAATAAACAAATAAAAATAAATAAATAAATAAAAATAGGCCGTGAAAATTAATAAGAAATAAAAAGCCCCTTGTCTTATATTTTTCTTGCTACTGCCATAGTTATTTTTTCTAATCTGATAAGTAGTTTGTTTGTGAGTCAAAATGTCGGTGATTCTTGAAAAATATCGTTTATCCATTCAAATATTGTTTCCCTATTTCATTACTATTTTAGGAAATTGCTGTAAACGTAGGCAAGTTAGTGTTTCTTTCTCACCTATCGTTTTAATTGCTTGACATTAGGCTGTATACAAATAAGACAGAGCTAAGTCCATGGTGCAGTTGTTAGCATTTTGAATTTGACACAAAGTTTGTGCAATATCATATGGTCCGGTGCCCTTGATATTTACCTTGAGCTCCTTCAGAAAATCCAAAAATCTGCAATATTTTTGGTCCTGATCTGGCGGCTCGACTTCAGTCACTTTCCCACCGCTATAAGGTTGCAAATCTGTGTCTTTGACATAGTACCTATGCTTTTTGAATAGATTGGCGTTGAGATTTCATCAATTTACAGGTGAACTGGTTAGATGTAGCCGTAAATTCTAGGCTAACCGTTTGTTTTCTAACACTTCTTGCTTGAGGAAAACCATTCCGGCTCCATTCTTTCCAGCCAAAGTTAATTTGCATAAATATAGGGTGACCCCAAAAACGGAAACTATTTAACAATCCAATAAAACCAAGAGTGAGGGAAGAAAAATATTTTATTCATAGTAATTGAAACCTTAAAACATGCCATTTAAGAAACAATGATGGAATTTTCATTTTTTTAAAAATTACGTCCTGTAGATGGCGTCCTCTTGTACGAATGCCTTCTTGAAATTTGCTGTTGAGATTCCTTATTGACTGCTGCAACATTTCAGCTGGGATACTGTGAATTTCATCTTGAATTCTAAATGGCGAAATGTTTGCTTGCTCAAGGTCACTGTCTCGCAGTGTTGCCACTTGGTCATGTCTGGCAATACGCACTTCAAAAATTCCCATTTTTTGGGGTCATCTTGTATAAACGCTATGTCAATCGCTATCTACTGATCTCCTGATTACTCTTTCCTCTTCTGCTCATTATTAATGTTTCTGTTCTTAATTCTTCCACAACCAGTAACCCCTTGTGTCATAGTGGCTTTATTGCCTTGCATGGGGTCAAACAGATTAATATATATATATATATATATATATACATAAGAAAAAGAATACACATGAATTTGACTAGAGTGAAATATAAATAGTATCCTTTCAAAAATATTCTTTCAAAAATATTCTTGCAAAAAATTTTGAAACTACCTGCGTCTCTCGTTTTGTGCGCATGTGTAGACGTGGCAACGTCAACAAAGCGCATTCCGATGAAATCCTAAGGGTTGAAACACATCACAAATAAAATTTTCAAGTTTATCATGTTTCTAAATACTGTTTGTTGATCCAGTGGAACATTGGTTCTCGAATTTAATTAATTCCTGAAGGCAGTTCGTAACCCGACATATTCTTAAGCCGAAACTATTTTTCCAATCAAAAGGTTATCAACGTAGAGAAAAAAGTCACAGTACAATAAAATTGAAAAAAAAAAATAAAAAAATAAAAAAACACACGAATCAGAAATTATTCCGTTCGGGTTAACTCGGTTCGTCAATGTTGTTCGAGAACCGAAATTTTGTTCGATATCCGAGGCATATCCATCTCGAGTTTTCTGTTCGAAAACCGATTTTGTTCGATATGTGAGACGTTCGGGAACCGAGGTTTCACTGTATATAAAATTATACAAAATTATATGTCATTATATATATATATATATATATATATATATATATATATATGAGGACTGATAGAAAAGTATCGGAACTGTTGCTATAGAAATGGAGTTAGAACACAGAGTGAGGCCGCTTGGCACAAACTGAACTTGAACTTGTCGTGCATGCAGACTAAGTTATAACGTTCTCGCAGGCTTACGTTGTATATAGTAATGCTTGGAAGGAAAGTGTGTAGAGTGTGGTCGACTTACTATACCATTGAAAACCTTTTGAAAATTCTCATAAAGGATGACGAATTGTGGGTCTGTGGCTATATCCCCCAAACCAAAGCACAGTCTTCGCAGTGGAAGGTTCCAACTTCTCTGGGACCGAAGAAAGCCCGAATGATTCGAAGCAATGTAAAGATACTGTTGACAATTTTCAAAAACTACTAGGATATTTTTCATCATGAGTATGCTCCCTCCCGACCAGACACTAAATAATGAGTATGTTGTAGTATATCTAACGGACGATAATGGGTATGTCCCCATTCACATAAATACAAAAGTAAATACTGTATGTTCGTCTGCAGTTAGAGATTAATTGTAGAATTCATTTGACTCGTTTCTAGCAGTTGACTACTTCTTCTATATGCTGCTGGTGAATCTTATATGTGTTGTTCTTGTCCTAAGTATTATCGTTCATTGCCAACCTTCGTTTGATTATTCTATTCAGTAACCTTTCCTTGATTACAGCAGAGTACTACCGTGATGTGTTGTGGCGTTCGTGAGATGCTGTTCGTTGGAAAAGGACAGAATAGCATGCGTCCGATGAGTGGCAAGACCACTATGACACACATGTGCCCATTCAGCACAGTTTGTGTGGCATTTTTTGGACAAGGGCAACATTCTCCTGGTTCTACAATCAACATCCCGAAACGCGAGTATAAGATGTCATGGAAATCTAAGAGAATTCGACGAGACATCGCCGCGCTATCTGTTGTAGCATACCCACGGACGATAATGGGTATGTCCCCATTTACATAAATACTATAGTAAATAGGTCTACAGTCGGAGAATCGTCTCCAGCTGTGCTGGTCAAACACTCCGCCTTCGGGCAGAGATGATCCCCAGTCGAGTCGAAGGGCAGAGTCCCATCTCGCGAAACAGCTACCTGATCCCGTTTTATACGATGTCTACGAGGAGTTTTTGGCCGAGCCTACGGGCTCGGATAGCCCACATTAAATTCGGCCTTGTGCCACAACTGACTGCGTGGGGTGGTTAGTAGATATCCTGCAGTTAGAGATTCGTCTCTAGCTGTGCTGGTCAAACTTTCGACCTCCGGGCAGAGACGATCCCCAGACGAGGATGTCGAAGGGCAGAGTTTCGTCTCGGGAAGAAGCTATCCGACTCCGTTTTACACGGTGTCTACGGGGAATTTTTGGCCAAGATTATGGGCTTGAGTACTCCACATTAAATTCGGCCTTGTGCTACATCTGACCGCGTGGAGCGATTGGTAGATATCCTGAAGTTGGAGATTCATTGTGGAATTCACAATGTGCTTGTCCTAAGTATTATCGTTCATTACCAACCTTAGTTTGATTATTCTATTCAGTAACCTTGCCTAGGTTACAAAACTACCCCAAAACAGGATTTCCAGGAATGCTTCCACCAGTGGAAACAATGCTGAATAAAGGGTGTGGCTTCAGAATGGGACTACTTCGAAGGAGATTAAATGTCGAATTGTTGTGTTGTAGTTTTCTTTTTATAGGTTTTGATTTTTTTTTTTTAAATTAAACATTATTAATTACATTTATCGACATGAATGTTCGAGAATCTTCGCAGAAAATATGCTTTCTACGACAGGAATGGGACCTGTATTTCTCTACAGAAACCGTCATTTGATCTGACGTGCCATACAATTTAGCTACAGAGAGGAGTCTGGTTAGCAAAGTCCAAATTACTGTTTTTAAACGCAATCTTTGGAGAAGACATATTTTCTACGAAATTTCTCGAACATTCAGGCTGGTAAATCTAACTAATTATGTTTAATTAAAAAACAGAGCATTTACTTAAATAAATTGTATCTATAAAGAATAAAGTATAAACAGAAAATATATTAAATATTTGTTGGACCTTAATCCATTTCATTATATATATATATATATATATATATATATATATATATATATATATATATATATATATAAAAAAGCAACAGAGGTTTTGTGTCAGTTAATTTTACTAATCGACTTTTCCAAATTACAGAATAGTCCTTCTCAGACAAGGAGGAAATTGTCCGAAGTTCACTTTAGAAGAAAAGTACAAGAAATATGATCCATGCTTTCGATTTTCTTAAGTTATATATATATATATATATATATATATATATATGTGTGTGTGTGTGTGTGTGTGTGTGTGTGTGTGTATATATATGTGTGTGTGTGTATGTACGTAAAATGTGTACGTGTATATATATATATATGCAATTTTTATATATATTATAGATTACAGATGCGTGGTTCTTATTAGAAAGCGCTCAATATCACTGACAGAGCATATTTAGTGGGATTGATATGAGTTTGTGACCCTGGGTTTCACGTCAGACAAACTGATTAATTTTGAAATTTTGGATTTATTTATGGTTGCGTATAAGGAGAGCTTGGAGAATTTGATACTCACAGGTCAAATAGAGGGAAAGGGAGACAAGGGAAAACAACGCATGACATAACTAACGGCCTTAAGCAAATGGATGACAGAATGTGGTCTGTGGGAGGAAGCAGTGGGAAGGAACTTGTTGAGAGCTGCATGGGATAGAGGGAGGTGGAGAGTCACGGCACATAAGAAGAAAGATATCGGTGTTTTATTGTAGTGGGAGGAAAATTTTCGTCGGATCGCCACCTATACTTACGCAGATATATATATAAACAAGTTTTATTAAATTCCTCCCGACAAGGTCAGTTTATACAATGTTTTTTTATTACGTCTTTCATATTTCCGAATGAAGTATCGTACAACAGGACTAAAGTCGTGAATAAGCTGTCCAAATTTCTTTTTTTTATTGTTATATACGAACTAGGTACCACTATGACTGTTATTTTCAAGGCTCGGTATTATTAATATGGTAAGTAAGATTCATTTTCTAGCCTTTTCGCTAAGCTATCGACATTTTCATGGAAAATGTCCAGATGAACTTTCGTTCGACTATACCAGGCAATTACAACTAGGACACGCTATTCTATTTCCACATAGTCGATTCATCTCCATTTCTCCCATATTCCAAGAGCATAGAAAAATCTTTACTCTGCTTTTTTATAAGAACTACACAGTGGAAGAGACTCCCTCATGGATACTCCCCTAGCTCTTCAATTCAAGAGTCAATCATTATCTATCCTCTATTCTAATAATCACACGCCATTTAACAGTATCCCTCTACCTTGAATGGCTCTCAAACCTTGCATTGGGTGAGGTTTGGTACAAAGAGCAATCTATGATGGCCATATCGAATTAATTCTCTTTCAATTTAATTAGAACTCTTTCCGATAATTAACAGTACATTAAAATACATTTGTCTTGGTTTGATGTAATCTTAATCCGGATCCTCTTTTATTTTTGTAACTTCCTGTGCATATGGCACTGTGATAGAATCCCCATTGTTTTACCATTTTGTTTAACGCCCTCCTACAATGTTGTTATTCAGTATTTACACTTCCTGTTTTGCATTATCTCGCTTTTCGCATTGGTATCGTGTTCTAATATTCGATGTTCCCAAAGATTGAAAGAAATGATAATCCAATGGCACCAAATCTTGTGAATATACCGTCTGAGGAAATCTTTCACATTCCAAATGTGTTATATTTTTGTGTTTGTATCGGATTCGAGAAAACAACATATAGCACTATGGGTTCGTACAATGGAGTCAACCAGATTTTTGTGGATTTTGAGCCCCTGAATTGTTTTTAATCATTTAAACTCTAGCAAGTCGGGAATGCCACTAGTGCGCAACGGGTTGCAGGGGGTGAAAGTGAAAGAGAATAAAGAAGATTGAGGAAAGGACGAAAAAATGAACAAGGTTCAGAGAAGACAGAAGATGGTCATTGACGTTGCATTTAAATTTTTGAAGATTTCAGTTATTAGGGAAGCAAATAAACGGAAGGGAGTTCCACAGTTCGGATGTCCGAGAAAAGAAACTGTTGGAGTATCAGAGGCGGTTGTATTTAGCCATTTCAGCAGTAAATGGGTGAGACCTAGATGTCAATCTAGTAGCACGCTTAAATTCATGTTGTCGGGGTACCAGGGATAAAAGCTCGTCAGAGCAGTTGCCATGAAAATATTAGCAGAAAAGACAGAGGGCAGCCACGTCAAATCGGTGAGAAAATGACTGACATCTAGATGCCAGGAGGAGGTGCATTTTGTCAATAAACTTTTCAGCCCAATTATTAAACTGTATTAATGTTATTTCTACTTAAGATGAAGTTTAAAACAAAACATTCACATTTCGAATTAAAAAATGGAGTTTTAGCTTTAGAATTCCTTTTTTGCAGAGAAAAGCCAAACTTCTTGAGAAGAGATTAAATTTTACATTCGACTCTTTTAGAAGTCTTTGGCTATGTCCCAAGATCCTTTCTGTGGCTCAATATGTGGAATTCTATGCAGGTCACTAGCGGGAGTGAAGTGTGACATAAGACACAAACATAAAAATGAGGTTGTCGGATCTTCATACGTCGAAATCGAAGGTAGAGTCCATCATTATATATATATATATATATATATATATATATATATATCAAAGTGAACACTGAGGTCAACATCGATTGGCAACACTCTGTTTCCTTCAAGTAGGAGGCCTTCCTTAGAAGCTTAGCGCACACCTCAAGTCAAACGTTCAAACTTGGTTATACTTGGAGGAACAAGTGAAGAGTTGTTGTAATTTCATAAACACCATTGCATACCCATTTGCTTCAAAATACATGTTCTTTTCGCAATTTTTTGCTTTTGCATTTTAATGGTTTTTAAAACCTGCGATCATTCATTTTCATCCTGTATATATATATATATATATATGTATGTATATATATATATATATATATATATATATATATATATATATATATATAAGTCGACTCCCCATGAAAAATTATTACCTGTAGAACAACATTTCCGCCTAGAAAAACACGATTTCAAAACCCATGCCAGATTCACTATAATTGAGAGAATAGAAAAGTTCAGAGCAGATAACATTAGAAAGATTTTAGAGTTCCATGAAAATAAGTGGATACAACGTCTAAAAACAAAATACCCAGCCGGGCTAAATCATAAATTTAACAATATATAGATAGTACCAATATATAACTCAACAAATCAAAACCTACCCACATTTCTCACCCACACAAGACAGACATGCTTACGGAGGTGTGGAGGTCTCACACTTATACACTCACCCACACGAATATACACACTTACACACATCATACTCACTCACTTCCTAATGAGCCAAATGATAACACACACCCACAGCAATACACACGTTTACACATATCATACTCACTCACTCCCTAAGAACCAAATAACACACACGCAAACACTAAACAGAGACACATCCCCTCACCAGGTCCAATAAAACTGTCAAACTGACCAGGGGAATTCAGAGCAGCATAGATTCATCCAGCTCTTATCTCAAATAACAACTTAAAAGAGAATGTTTGACCAACACAAGGAATGTTAAAAGATTCATCTTAAAAAGATAAAAAAACAAATGAAAACTACAGACAAAAGTTCATTTTCTCCAACAAAAGACATTCATTTCTGTAGTTCACTGCTACCAGCAAGCAGAAATATTTCTCCTCCCGATGATGGCCATTTTGTTCGAAACTAGTCGAGGAATCTAAATGGAATAATAATAATAATAAAACGAAAGAATATTAATCTACAACCCAGTGTGTCTAAAGATTTTAATTTTTTCATTTTTTCATTGTTCAATATATATATATATATATATATATATATATATATATATATATATATATATATATATATATAGCATAATGAAAGCCACGTATACTTTCTTAATATGTATATATAGAAAAAGTTTCAAATTGAAAATTATAATGTTTTTTTTTATGAAAGTATTTATTTATTTATATATATATTTTGATATTTCAAATTGTCCTCAATTTTTCATCAGAAATAACTGTTTATTACAAATAAATTAAATTTGCTAACAAACAGTAAATTTAATTTATTTGTAACAAACAGTTATTTCTGATGAAAATTGAGGACAATTTGAAATCAAATATAAATATATATATATATATATATATAAATGTGGTCTATTTCTTGCATCAACGCAATCTTCAGGTCGAGTGTGTTGTGTTTTGACTCGACTATTTATATATGCTGGTCAATGGTGAATTATGGGTAGCGAGGTCTATTGTATTAAACTAACTGTTATAGGGTAGGCGGTAACGGATATGTTTCAAATTATTCTATGGGATACTGAGTAGAATTATTTGTGGATCCCAATGTAGTTATTTGTAGCTATTTTATAGTGTTAATTGTTAAATTTTACTCATTATCTATTGCTTAGTTATTTGTTATTGATTATCATTCCTTGCATCTATGTGTGCATTCTTAGTTTATTATTTTGTTTATTATTTACTTAATTTGTTCATTTATTTATTTAGGTTTTGCTTATCTTCTGTTCTCTGTGTTTGGTTATCGTATTTGCTTAGTTTAAAGTGTTAGTTTTGTCTAAATTATGTTACATTATATGCGTTGTATATAGTGTATATATATTTGCATTTGTCATAGTGGCATTTTAGAACAAATTCCATTTTAGTTTCCAAATTTTAACGTAACATAGTAAACACTTGTTTTCGTCTCTACATTTTGAGATAAGTTCTGATTGTTTATTTAGTAATTTGTGTTCGTCTGGGAAGGCGATTAGAGCTAGTTTCTCCTCCAGACAGACTTTACAATTTCTGGATTCATTATTGTAGACAATAAATCCCATACTGTAGCTACCAGATTTTCTCTGTCGGACCTATCGGGCAGGAGTAGATAATTTTGGAATCAGCATAAATACATAGTTTGGAAACGATGACAACTGGAAGGTCGTTGATGAAGATAAGAAACAACGTTAAGACAGAGCCGTGATGGTACCCGGAATTAATGTGCAATGATCTCGAAGCGTGGCCGTTCAACTCAGCATTCATTACCCGATTTGTTAAGAACGATTGGATTAAGACAAATACCCGGCCAGCGACACCATAGGCCTTCAGCTTGTGGAGAAGGCCGGCATACCAAACCCTGTCAAATGCCTTCAAGGGATCTAAAGCCACAACACGAGCCTCGTCGTTTTTATCTAAAGACTGATATATAAATTCCTTAATAACAGTTAACACACCAGTGGTTGACCTAGAGAAACGGAAGCCATATTATTTATCTGAAAGAAGGCCGTGTGAAGTGAGATGCTAACCAATCAGAGTTGATTAGAGTCTTTGTCAAAAACACTTAGCAAAACACATCGGCCATTAAATTAATAGTTTATCATGTTTAGAGGCGAACAGGTTTTTGTGAATAAAGTACCCAATATTTAAAAAGTAAAGACAATAGTACTTAATGGATAAATACAACTTCAAAGTACTCATCTTCCGATTTCAAGTTTCACGTATACACTGACGAGTGGAGCAGTGTGTTTAAGGGATTTGAAATCGAAAAATAGATACTTTGAACTTCTATCTATCTATCTATCTATCTATCTATCTATCACAGTATGTTCATATCTATCTATCTATCTATCTATCTATCTATCTATCTATCTATCTATCTATCTATCTATCTCAGTCTGTTCGTATCTATCTATCTCATCTGTTCGTATTATCTATCTATCTATCTATCTCTATCTATCTTAGTCTGTTCATTATCTATCTATCTATCTATCTATCTATCTTAGTCTGTTCATTATCTATCTATCTATCTTATCTATCTATCTATCTATCTATCTATCTATCTATCTATCTATTCATTATCTATCTATCTTAGTCTATTCTATCTATCTTATCTCTCTATCTATCTATCTATCTATCTATCTATCTTAGTCTGTTCATTATCTATCTATCTTTGTTCATTATCTATCTATCTATCTATCTATCTTCTATCTATTCTATTATCTATCTATCTATCTATCTTAGTCTGTTCATTATCTATCTATCTATCTATCTTAGTCTGTTCATTATCTATCTATCTATCTATCTATCTATCTATCTATCTATCATATTATAATTCTTGGTTCCTCAGTTAGTACGTATGCCATTGATTCAGATAAATAATGAACCATTCCTATTTGATTGCGAAGATAGACTGAATGCAAGATATCAAAAGCGCTGTTTGGTTTGAGAGCGTGAAATGAAAAACAAATAAAGAACGAAAGGGAAGATTTAGAAGGCGATAATATTCTCATGTGTTTAACATCTGCTACAGTGAAACGGAAGGCCTTGTCAGTTTTGAATCTTGTTATTCGTACCGTTTTACTTCTTTGAATAATGACCTGCATTCATAATTATGAATGTTACTGCAATATTTTGTCATAGCTGTTAAGCCCGAGTATTTAATTTGAGGAGCATGGGGCCACCTCTTAACTGCTGTTATTCCCAGGTTCACTCAGCCCCGAGTAGAAAGCAATTGTTAGGCTCCCAGCTATGAGCAAATACTGACCCCCACCAAAAAAAAAAAAAAAAAAAAAAAAAAAAAGCATTATGAAAGTATAAAAATACTTTTTTAATGGTAAAATGACCAACAATACATTTTTAAAGCAAAATGACTAGCAATACATTTTTATGTAGATATAGCAACAATGGCCAATGACACATTTTATCTGTAGTTGAAGTTGCGTTCAAAATATATTTAGTTGAAGCCATAAAATTGTGTTCAAAATATTTAGATTTCGGCATTAAATAGTTCATAGATGTTGATATACCACGAAAAGAGATCAACCAACCAACATGAAAGAACTTTCATGACATTAATCCGTATAATATCCGGAAATTTCTTAAATCAAACTAAAATATAAGTTAAAAAAAAAAAAACATAAAACACATATCATCGCCTTTAATAATTATATCCACGCAAACATGTAGATGCACAAAAGCTGAGTATCATCTACCATGTATTCACTTGTGAAAGCAGAATAACATATCATATTTTTATTACTTCAAAGCCTCCCCCCTCAATTAAATTTCGACATTAAATGACCCATAAGATATTGATGTGCCGTTAAACAAACTTATTTAATCATTAAAATCTTAAAATTAAGAGTCATTAGAAAGTTCAAATAGGACAAATGAAATTTCCACAAGAAATTCTTGTGTATACTAAAAGTATATTTTACCTTACGAATGAGGTCAGTATATATAAATGTCTTATTAACGGCTCAGTGCTTGTATACCTTTGTGTAGTTTAAGCATCTCTGAACATAGAGTTACACCCTTGTGTATTTCCGGTCACATATGAAAATATATAATTATACAATTATGCAAGTATTAGAATCTGTTTGTGTCTAATCTGTGAACAATATGTAAGCATGTGCTTGTGAATAAAAATATATTTTCAGATATTTTTCTATCTATAATATTTCGGGTACTAACATGATTCAGTTATTATAATTTTTTGTTTGCAGATTTTTCTTTGAAAATAGTACAAGGTTTTTCCATAATATAATTAGTTATTTAATTCAAATAATCTGTAATATAAGTGTAGAGATGTTTATATATATATATATATATATATATATATATATATATATATATATATATATATATATATATATATATATATTATAAACTCAAACACTGATATTGCGTGGTTATAATTTATTACATTGGAATCGTAATCACGACCCAATTTATTAGACCTACAAATTCAATTATTTTTGAATTTGTAGGTCTGATAGATGAGTCGTGATCTCTAATTTACCCTTTTACCTTTTTATATGTATATATATATATATATATATTATGAAATGGACTATGTCCGACAATTATTTTAAGACATTTTATGTTTAACATTCTTTTTATAGATACAAATATTTAAGTAAATGCTCTGTTTATAATAAACAGTATTAAACAACATTTACGGACCTGAATGTCCGAGACATTTTTATTATAAACAGAGCATTTACTTAAATATTTGTATCTATAAAAAGAATGTATAAACATAAAATAAAATATATATATATATATATATATATATATATATATATATATATATATATATATATAGTTGGATTGATATGGTTTTGTGACTCTGGGTTTCACGCTATTTGCGATAGTCATAAAACCCTTTGTATAGCGTGAAAACCCAGGTCTAAACTCACATCAATCAAGTAAATCTTAAAAACTCTATCACTGATATTGAGCGCTTTCCAATAAGTACCACGCATATATAATATATAAATAATATATATAAAAAATTGCATATATATATATATATATATATATATATATATATATATATATATATATATATATATATATACAAATCTAGGTAATCCGCATGGGTAGACCCAAGGAGGATGATATCCGGAGAGCTCAATGTAAATTCAGAGCAGATATGTTTGAATAAAAACAGACGACTTTAAGGTTCCATGTAATAAGTTATTTCACCAAAACCCCTTTTACAGGGCTCTGGATCATCAGACTTTACTTCCAAAGGTTGAAATGAAAAATCAAAAGAAATTCACACATTTTTGACGGACCGCATCAAGCATATGTAAGATTAACGAAGTGAGGAAGTGAGGTGGGAGAGAAGAGATGAGTGAGTTAGATGTACCATTTCAATTCCTTATTCTTAACCCCACTGTGTGTCGGCTAGACGTCGCTTAAACTTAACGCGTATTGTCTCTAGATATAGATGGGTAAGGGGTGAGGGAGAAGACCGACATTAAAGGAAGAAGCTACAACAACCCTAATAAATTACATTCCACGAGGGCAGGTTTCATTCAAATTCTTAGACGCTGTTAATTCGCATCACTTTAAAGGGCATATTTGGGAGGTTAAGGTTTGATATAAATCTAAATGTCTAAACAATCTACGAAGAATTTAACTTGAAGTTTGTTGGAGTTTTGGGTATTTTCTATGAAACAGTCGATTGGAAAAACTCATGGAAAATACGTTGAAAGAGCAATCCATTTTATATTTAGTAATCTTTTTTATTTTCCTAAACTTTTATCTTATTGATTGTTAAGTTGACATCTATTCGTTTGATTTTTGTTCATTGATTAAATAAACTCGTGATTGTTTTTAGGTACCTAATTATCAACGGTTATTCCAATTTAAATAATTTTACCATAAATAATGATTATTAAAGAGTAATATATTTCAATTTAAATTAAATTATCAATTTAGAGTTTACCTCCGTATTATTTATTTAAACTCACCACAACCCCAATTAAAAAATTGGAGAATATTAGAGGAGAAAATTGGATAAAGGAATTTTACAAGAGAGTTAGGTCCTTCTTTTCCAATGTTCTATATATCTGTACATATAACTTTTTCTAGTTGATTATTCAGTTGACATCTATTCGTTTGAGTTTTGTTCATAGATTAAACTCGTGACTTTTTTTAATATACCTACATAATTATCAAAGGTTTTTCCAATTTAAATAACTCTATCGTCAATACTGATTGTTAAAGGGTAATATATTTCAATTTAAATTAAATTACCAATTTAAACTTTACCTCCGTGTTATTTAAAATCACTTCCAATTGGAGAATATTAGAGGAGAGATTTGGATAAAATATTACTAGTAGAAAATTAGGTCCTTCCTTTACAATCTTTTATATATCCATACTCATACACACTTCTACACATGTCCGAAACCCTATCTATATCCACATACCTATATCTCACTATATACGTATGAGTTCTTATATAAACCTGCACACACATCCACACGAAAACTATATGTATATTCCCATATCTACACATATACACCTGCAGAGAAACACATACACACATATCTACATACATATCTACACATACACTTATACTTACATATATACATATATACAAATAAAGTCACCTGCATATCCATATACATATACATCCATGTAATACACATACAAATACCCATATATGTACATCCATACATGCGCACACATACATTTACACACATATACGTATACACATATACACATACACACACATATGTATACATACATACACATATACATACACATACACACACATACATGCATATACACGTATAATATGCAATATATCCATATACATACATATGCGTACATATGCACGTACACATATATACACACGTACATGTCACTAAGTAAAGTCTGATGATCCAGAGCCCTGTTAAAGGGTTTGTGGTGAAATAGTTTATTCAAACAATATATATATATATATATATATATATATATATATATACATATACATACATATATATATATATATATATATATATATATATACATATATATATATATATATATATATATATATATATATATATATATATATAGACACCAATTAAAATAAAAAATAAATAAATATATAAGATAAGAAATAAAAAAAAAAAAAACAAGCAAAATAATTTAGACCAAATAAATAAATAAACAAATAAACGACTTCCGTAAAATAACCGCCAAAATAGACTACCCATAATGCACCACTGACCCGTATATATAAATAGCCGAGAAAAATAACAGCATTCGTGGCCTGACGATTGCATCTAGCATGAAACAGGCTATCGCCTCTAAGTGTTGACTTCTATGTTCACGTTATATATATATATATATATATATATATATATATATATATATATATACATATATATATATATATATATATATATATATATATATATATATATATATATATATATATATATATATATATATAAATTTCGTTAAAAACGACTTAGAAGCTATTGCGGTTAAGTTTTTTTTATTTAATTTTTCATGTGTTCTTATAATTTTTTCTTTTCTGCACATAAATTATGTAGAAATTGTCCAAATGTTCTTTATGTCCGACCGCTTTCGACTATTCTTTTAGCCATGACCAAAGATGATTTTATTTTCTTTTGTGGCAAGATTTGATCAACTATATGTTGCGAGACGCGTTCATTTCTTTGCCTTTATAACAGCAGCTGTATTTTCTGCCAAAGCAGTTCATCCATACTTGACAGCAAAGCCCCCGTTTACATCACACATCGATGAATCTTGGATGCCTCACCAGTAAATACCTTAATGTATGAAAATAATCTATTTGATGTCGGCATACCTGTTCATATATCTGTAACAATCTCCACACAGATGCAGAAGAGACTTGAAGCAATATGTGGTCCGACAAAAGGATGCTGAGAATACCATGGATGAAACATATGAGGAACGAGAAAATGGAAATAAAAAGCACACTTATACTTAACAGCAGGAAGCGATAGTTAAAATTTCTGTAGCACATAATAAGGAAAGGGGGTTTTGAAAATTTGATACTCACATGACAGATTGAATGCAAGAGGGACAGAGGAAAGAAACGCATAACCTATCTAGAGAGCTTGGGTAAATGGATGCCGGAACAGGGTTTAGGAGACATAACAAATAGACACAATTTATTAAGAACGATAAAGAAAAGGAAGTTGTGGATTGCCATGATCACCAACGACCTGAAGAGAGAGAGAGAGAAATTAGAAATCGGACATGTGTAGTTGTCACGAGACAGTAGCTATCATTCTTGCTACATATCACAGGCCGTAATCCAATCGGTTTCAGTAAATGCGTGTATATGTGTATATCTATATGCGTATGTTTAGTGCTTGGATTGCCAAGTAGCCATTTTTAAATGTAAATCTGTTAAAAGATTGTTCCCGCGTTTTGAAAACAGAGACGGACGCTTTCTTCTCGAGGAGACGCTTCTAAATTTTACGACAGCGCCAAAACGAAAAGATAAGTATTTGAACGACACTTTTCACTCTCATAAAACATTACTCTTTTTGAATATAATAGTTGTATTAAATGTTAAAAAGAGACATCCATCTGTGGCAACAAAATAAACCAATCGATATTCAACACAGTGTAAACGCCGTTACTTTCTTTCAGGCCAGCCTAACGTAAGAATTCGTTTTTGAAACGATTTTTGAAACTATTCGCTATTTTATAAGAACTTAATTATTATACCTACTTACTGATTTGTTCTTAATTTTTGATTGCTAAAGATATCCTGCTTACATTTTAACTTGTATTTTTTATTCGAGACCAGGAGTTCTCAGCCAGAGGGGGGAATTCTTCCCCAGGGGGAATTTCAGAGTTTCATTGTTTTTTTTTTTGTTTTTTTTAACAGAATTTTGTTTACTGAATTCCAATACCATGGTACTCTATTGAAATTTTTGTTTATTGAAGTATGCTTCAATTTATTTAGTAATTAGTTATGAATTAAAACAAATTTCTGTACATATATTCAAGTTTAAAAATCCATCATTGATTTCTATTGCTATTAAATTTGTAAAAATTACTCAATAAAAATAATCCATGTACTAATATGGAGAAGAATGAAGATTTTCATTAATAAATGCAGATTATTTGGAATGCCCTATTTGAGTCGGACAATCTTGGAAAGTGTGGGGTGCCATTCCGACAGATGGTAAAAAGGGTACATAGAGCAAAAAGCTGGGAACAACTGTTCTACATAATAATCCCATGTTCGGGAACAAGACCCATGGACATCGTTGCTACGGCATGCTGGGCGGAAAAAAAAGAGAGAGAGAGAGAGAGAGAAAAAGAGAGAAAAAATTAAAAAAGGAAGAGTTCTATTTTTATAGGCGCTTAACAGTACCATGTAACCGTCTATAATGTGGTCCGTCTATAAACAGACATCTATTTGCTTTTATTAATTTTATTTTACCTATATTATATTCGAAAATGTTTCGTAACCATTTTATATACCGAGAGAAGTATAACCGAATATTTATATAAGACAAATATTTGACTAATTAATATTAAATGAGAACCTGGTCTTTCTTTTCTGATTTACTAAGAGATTCGACTTAACCATTTTTTTTTCAAAGATCATCATTCTTGGCCACGTGTAGCAACACGAATTTTCACAACGGTGAAATAAATAGCAGCCATACATACGGACACATTTTGTGAACACGATGCACAAATGTTTGAGAAATTAGTTTAATATTTATTCATTTTTTTTTTAGTATTAATGAGATTTGTACTTCTGAGTCAATCTTTTTACAATAATAATAATTTATCAATAAATCTCGTGAGACGTTTATAGCAAAGTTCAAAAATGAAATGCCAGGTTCGCACAGGTACCTAGATCCATACATCAGTTTACACTGTGCCACTGATTGAGCATTTACATTGCAATCAAGGTGTAGCTAAAAGTCGATGTGTTGATTTCATAGGAAGTGAGTGTCCTGAGAACTGGGGTTCGAAAATAATTCTGTTGCCGTTTTGAATAGATGACTATTTTCACAAATTACTGTACATATACTCAAGTTTAAAAATCCATCAACATGTAACAAAAATATATGGAAATATTTTTAAGGGACATTTAAAAAATAGTGTTTATTGTGCTCGTGTGAGCCGTGTAAAAACATCAGGCGGGTCGTATGCCGTCTGCGGGCCGTATGCTGCCTACAGGTTTTATCCTGTATGCTGGTCGTATTCCGCCTGCGGGCCGCATGTCGCCTGCGAGCCTTATGTCGTCTGCCTACCGTATGCCACCTGCGGTCCGTATGCCGTCTGCAAGCCGTATACAGTTTGCGGACAGTATGCCTTCTGCAGACCCTATGCCGATTGAGGACCCTATGACGTCAGTAGTCCGTATGTAGTCTGCGAGCTATATGCCACTGCAGGACGTATGCTGTCTGCTGGTCGTATTCCGCCTGTGGACCGTATGTCGCCTTTAATAATATTCGTTTTTCATACATTATAGTTTTTTCTTTTTCTATTAAGGTCCAGATATTATAGCTTTTTAATCTCGCTTCCGGTTTCATGCTGTGGTTTACAGGTACGACGAGATCAAGTATTTGGCAAATCCACATTTTCAATTTCTGACTTTATCTACTAATGTTTGAATATTGTTGCTGGCAAAGGTCCTAGTTAGACTAAAAGCAGTAGCCACAATATTTTGCATATACAAATGGTGGATGTACGGAAACGGGAGACAATTTTCAATCAAGCGGAAGCTTACATTTTTGTTTTTAAATAACTGAGTAAAAACAGAGAAAATACACTAGTATGCATGCAAATAAAGACATTGAAAGTTAGGAAGTGTGTGGGTGATACACATATATGTATGTATGTATGTATGTATGTATGTATGTATGTGTGTGTGTGTGTGTGTGTGTGTGAAAGTTCAGTCACTAAGGGGAAAAATAACTCCATGTTCGGGAACAAGGCCCGTGGATATCGCTTCTACCGCATGCTGGGCAGAAGAGAAAGAAAGAAAGAGAGATAGATAGATAGATAGATAGATAGATAGATAGAGAGAGAGAGAGAGAGAGAGAGAGAGAGAGAGAGGGGGGGATTAAAAAAGGAAGAGTTCTATTTTTATAGGCGCTTAACAGTACCATGTAACGGCTTCTTGTCAAAACTGGCGAAGTTATTGTGGGGATAAACCACAATATAAACGCTTTGAAGTGGTCCGTCTATAAACAGACATCTATTTGCTTTTATTAATTTTATTTTACCTATATTATATTCGAAAATGTTTCGTAACCATTTTAAATACCGAGAGAAGTATAACCGAATATTTATATAAGACAAATATTTGACTAATTAATATTAAATGAGAACCTGGTCTTTCTTTTCTGATTTACAAAGAAATTCGACTTAAAAAAAACATAATTAGAACGGATCTCATTCATAAGCCGTTGTTTGCTTGCATTTTTTGATTGGGTCGTTCGTTGTCTATGGTTTATCAACCTCTTGCTGGTTATTTAAAGCCAGAAAATATTTTTAGATTGTAAGAACTTTTTTTGAGATAAAAATGGTTTAGTGATAGAAGTCATACTAAGTGACCCATACCTGGACGGTTGAAGTGTAGATTCATACTTTTCTCAAGGGTATTTGTGCGTAAGTGAATATAACGAACCCAACAGGAATTTGAACTCGGCTCTCCGATTAAAAATTCCGGCCTATTATCCATTATAGCATCCTCACATGCAAACTTACAGTACCTGTTATTCCCAAGCGGTCACTCATCTAGGCACTGACCAGAGTCGACGTTGCTTATCATGGTGATCGTATGGGAACCGGTATTTCACCATATATGTGGACGTAATCCCTGCTTGTATTTTGATAGGCTTTTGATTGGTTTAAACGCATGCGCATACGATAGTCTTCACTTTCTCTTCATTATATCAAATTGTTTTTAACCCTAGAAACGCCGCTTGGGCTATCATAGACTTTGATTGATTAGACTCAAACGCATGCGCAGGGGATAGCTTTGACTCTGTCCCCATTGTGTCAAATCGTTCCACGCCTTTAAAAAATATTCTGACTAGCGGTGGGTCAAGGGCTTTCATCTGTCACTCGAAATTAAATGCAAAATGATACCAGCAGTTGGCAAGCAGATTTTGAAATCATTTTTATCAGTTCATTTTTTTCCCTGTGCCTTGACAAATCCACATTCTCATCTCCCAATGTTTGAATATAAACGCTTTGAAGTCGTCTGTCTGTACTTAAGCGAAAATCTGTTTGCCTTTGTTTGGTGCTAATATAAATAGACACAGTAGAACAATTGACTTTTCAAAAGAACAGGCATTTAAAATTAAACATAAAAACGCTTAGGATGATCAGAAAAGCATGTATGAAAGTTATATATTTGAAATTTTTATTGTGTTTCATATTTTGAGCAGCCAACTGTGACGAAAAAGCCACGTGACTACCTGTATTATGTTCATCTGCCAAATAAACTCTCATTTGCGTTTACATTTCCCATTGTACATATAGGCTTTAGCGTGTCATTTTATACCCTAAAAGCTATCTATCCTGCACATATTTTTAAAAATGTACTCGATAGTTAAGGTTTCTTTTGGAAGGTTGTTGGAGGCAAGGACGATGAACACCACGGTCTAAATATTCTTTTCATCCTCCCTCTCTCAGTATATATATATATATATATATATATATATATATATATATATATAGATAGATAGATAGATAGATAGTGTTGATTTGAAACAGTGTTTTTGAAACCAGAATTGCTGGTTTTCAATGGTTTGCTGATATTAAGGCAAGCAGGCTTTGTGATAAAGTGCTCAATATCGAAGATGAAGAAAGAGCGTTAATAAAATTAATATAAAATATATGTGAAAAACTTTTTCTATTATATATATATATATATATATATATATATATATATATATATATATATATATATATATATATAATCTAAATGGAATAATAATAAAATCTAAATGGAGTAATAATAAAAAAAAAAACGAAAGAATATTAATCTACAACCTAGTGTGTCTAAAGATTTTAATTTTTTATTTTCTTATTGTTCAATATATATATATATATATATATATATATATATATATATATATATATATATATATACACACACGAAATGGACAAGTAAATTCTCTGTTTATAATAAATAGTTTTTAATCTTTTTTTACAAGTAGATGAAGTTATTATATTTGTGTTTCATCCACTTGCAAAAAAAAAAAAAAGATTAAAAATAATGGAAGCTTTAATAATAAAAAAGAAAAAGCCAACTCTTAACAATATTAACTACGAACAAAGCCACGATGTGCTAACCGTATTCGGAATTAAAAACATCCCTACCACACACTAAGACATACACAGAACGCACACACTCAATTAAGCTGAAAAATCGAATCATCCTTGATAATGGCTAAAGGTATAGCCAAAAGCGCTCGGAATTATAAAACATTTGGACAGTTTTTACACAGCCTTTGTTCAGAAAGCTCTTGTTCGAACACAAGAAAAATTAAATAAAAAACTTAACCGTTGTACCTTGTCTGTCGTTTTTAATGAAACATGCATAAACGAAGGATTGCTGCCTATGTATATATATATATATATATATATATATATATATATGGCTGCAGATTATGATGCAAAGATATATTGTTACGTATAACAGGCAACGAATGTCTATTATGTTTGATCATAAACTGTTTTAAGCTTTGTATAGTTGCTTTAATTTAGGAAGGAAATTGTCCAACATTTGGATGTTTTTTTTTTTTTATTATGCTTTTACTCGATCTAAGCTTTTAGCTCACACGAGTCATCATCAGAGTTGTTATATGGACATTTCAACCATTAAAGATGACATTCTGTTATGTTTACATAGAACTTTCCTATGCGACTATAACGGTAACGGAATAACAGACGCAGGTCGTAATGCAGTTCTACACACACACACACACACACACACACACACACACACACACACACATATATATATATATATATATATATATATATATATATATATATATGTGTGTGTGTTTTTTATGTGTGTGAAAAAAAAATATAAATATAAATAAATATATATATGTATAATTATTTATATATTATATATGCGGTACTTATTAGAAAGCGCTCAATATCAGAGATAGAGCTAACATATATCTGACGATCGCTAAAGCGTGAAACCCAGGGTCACAAACTCACATCTATCCAACCAAATATATATATATATATATATATATATTGTGTGTATTTTGGCAGCATATTTTCATTTATACACGTTTCATTAAATAATATAGACAAGTGTTGTCTATTTATTTTATGTAAAATTTGTTCGTAACATCTGATAAGTTTGATAACATTATCATTAAACGAAGAAAGAAATTTCACAATATGATCCATAATTTTTTAATATAATCTAAGCTTTCGGCTTACTTAAGCCATTATCAAAGATGTAAATCACAAACATATTAAACAATATACGGGCACGACAGTGATGATAGTCTGTCATTGTTTACATTGTTGATCACTAAGCAACGATAAACACGCGCATATAAGACGCTAGAAGCGAAATGGAAGAATTTGGTTTATGAAAATTTTATTTACTGAGCTGAATGTCCGATGTACAGTTCTGACGTAAAATTTCCTCTTTTTACGTCGATTAAATTTGTAACCATTTAAAATATTTTTGTAATTATTTCTTGTTTAAGGTTAGTTAGATGTTTTTTTGAGTTTAATACTTATGATGCCTTGCTTTGGGCATTACATATAGAATAACATAGTAAATTCTAGTTGTAACAAAGATAAACCGAACAGTGCATTTGAACCTGTAGCCCAAGTTACGGTGTTTGTTATCCTTGCCGACAGACTTGACATTTAGGCTGCCATATTTGATCTACGTTTTAGTCAGTTTATGCAGTGTTACAATATATTTAGTCGTAGGAAATATTTGATAATTAAAAACTGAAGCTCTTATTAAATTTTGCTATAATCAGTTTCAATATCCAATTTGTATATTGGGCAGTAAAACAACTTGATTGTGAGTAGTTAGGAATTAACTTAAAGAATCGAACTATAACATAATGTTAATGGTTTATTATAAAAATGCATTGCAAATAATTTTATTATAGATCAGATTCTTAATCATTATACTATAGTAATATATGGAGATTAAAGATTTGTCAATAGTCCGGAATTAAAGTAAGCATTGCTGAGAAAATAAGGTGATAATATGCATAATGTAAATGATTTCTTTAATAATTTAGTATAAAAATGCATTGCAAATTTATTTTACTAGACATTACATTATAGTAATGCATTGAGAATAAATAAAAAGAATGGTCATTAGTCAGGCGTATGAGGTAACAAAATAGAGCTATAATATAAATTATGTTAATGTGCATTGTTAATGGTTTTACTATAAAATGCATTAAAAACATTTTATTATAGATCAGATTGTAAATGATTCTACTATCATAAGGCATTGCGACTTAATAAGATTTGGCATTGGTTAGGAATTAATATAAGCCTTACTGAGAGAAATGTGTAATACAAAATGGATTGCCAATGGGTTTACTATAAAATGCATCGCAAATAATTTACTATAACCACATTATAGATTATTTGTCAGTAATTTGGAATTAATGTAAGATTTAATGGAAGAAGACGGCTGATATATGTTTAATATAAATACATTGTTAATACATTTATTATAAACATGCATTACAAATAATTTAACAATATAAATTACTTCTTTGAGCTAGTCACATCTAAAGAGTGTTTCATTAAGACGGATCAGATCAGAGTCAGTAGTAAATAAATCAGTGTTATTGGTGAAAATTTATTTATTTCTCTATTGGATCATGTTATTTAAGCCATGGAAATTATGTGTGAAAAATAATATCGCCCAAATGTCCGCCAAATCTGAAAGAAAAAAATCATTAGACGCTTAAACTAAATTCACATTTAATATCGGTCCAAGTTATTGGAACACCCTTTATATATATATATATATATATATATATATATATATATATATATATATATATGTGTGTGTGTGTGTGTGTGTGTGTGTGTGTGCGTGTGTGTGTGTTCAGATAGAGTGTTTCTGTAAAGGGACAAAATGAATAAAAAGACAAGAGGAATGTCTATTATTAGTTGTATTGGAATTGGAATTGGAACACCCTTTATTTTATTCTTTGAATTGTAAATCATTTCCTTCGGCTTACAGGTTGTTTAATAATAGTATAAAAATACATTGAGAATCAGTAGAAACAAGTTTTCTTACTGATCAGGCGTTAAGGAAAGCGTTACTAACAGAATAATACTATTATGTGTATAATAATTATTATTAACAAGAATAGTTGCATTAAAATGACATAATATTAACTAGATTTAGATTGTATTTTAAATAAAAGTTATTTTTTTTCAATTATTTGGACTAGTTTTATGCTTAGAAAAATGTATAATATTACTCTATATTTAAAAGAGGAACCTTCTTATTTGAATAAATCGTTGATTTTGTATTTACTTTCTGCAAAGAATCAGTTTTTGGAATCTCAAAATATTGCTTGAAAATGTTAATAATTTGAATTAATCCTTTTACACGATTTACATTATTCGGACTGTTGTCCTCATCTTTATTGTTATAGCCACAACGTTTCGACCGTTGTACACTCTGGCCTTCTTTAGTTGATATACATTGCAATTTTGAACTGAACCTTTTATTTAGTCCACGGGAGTAGATTGTTGTAGTTCATTCCTTTTCTGGATATCCCAGTTCCAGTTAATTTCCTTAAATAACTCAACTCCCCAAGTTTTTCTTCACCTTTGCTATAGCCAGGTATTAAAGTTACAACTCTTTGGGTCAAGTCATCTTCAATGCTTTGAAAAGAGGCATGGTAGGTGGAACTAGAACAATCTACTCTGGAAGTGCAACTTTTCAGGTCAACATTAGAAACGGTCATTTTATTCGGGTCAAACAGTTGGGTATTAACAAAATTACTCGCAGAAAAATGGTAAATATTGCATAAATTCGACTATTGAGAACATGCCTAAATATACCGAATGAAGAGCTATATAAGATTATACCAAAGATTTTTTACAATAATGTTCACCCCTGTACAAGGCCCAAGAGCCATTCGAAGTAGAGGTTTACAGAATACGAGTCACAGTTTATTGGGATATGTGAGGAATATAACAGTTAAGATTGTAGTGATCGAGGATCATCCTCTAGGGAGTCGGTTCTAAAATGTAGCGAATGAGGCCGGTTCGCTGCGTGGCATAGCCGGTCTTAGCTGTGAAGGTCAGAAATGGTGGAACTAAGAAATGTAGTTCGTCTGAACACTTTCCACGGAAATAGCGATAGAGTAGCGAGGGGCTTGCAACGTTTCGTCTGCGAGAAAGGGGTTGTAGGGTGAGAAATAATTCATCACCCGCAAGGATGCGGAGACACTTTTGGTCTCTATAGAGTCTGGAAAGTGGAGACAGGGCAAGAGAAACGCAATATGTGATAATCGATTGAGGTATAGCGATAATTACTGGAAAAGTAAACAAGAATTTCAGCATCTACTTATACCATACGATTCAAATTATGGGAAAAGATCAAGAGGCAAATCATCAGGTTTTGTTAGTGGATTTATTTAATGGCACATCAACACCGTATGGGTCATTTAATGCCGAAATTTAATTTTCTTGGGAGCTTTGCTATTCTGCTTTTACAATTGAATACATGGTAGATGATACTCAGCTTTTGTGCATATACATATTTGTGTGGACATAACTAGAAGCAGTGATATGTGTGTTTTATGTCATAGTTTTTTAAAGTTATATTTTTGAAATCAGTTGTTAGGGTAGTGGCTCGGATTGAGGGATCAGAGAGCCGAGTTCGAATTCCAGTCGAATCCATTACATTCACTTACCTGCTAATACCATTGGAAAACGTATGAATCCTCTTCTCTCGCCCAGCTATGGTTAAATAGCAGGACAGACTGGGTTCTATAGCCTTGGATGGCAACTCGTCTACCGCAGAAAGAAATGAAAACCTACTGCTAGAAAAGTCTGCCTCGTCAGTCATGTATCGAAAGATACATGATCGCCAAAGCGTGTATCACGCATGGCACATAACTGACTGAGGATATAGGGATTAATGTCATGAAAGTTTATTTTTCTTGGTTGATTTTGTTTAGCGGCATATCAACATCTCTATGGGTTATTTAATGCCAAATCTAAATAATTTGAAAACAATTTTATGGCTTCAACTAAATATATTTTGAACGCAATTGTAAGCCTTCAATTACAGATATTACTGGTCATATATGGTCGGTCTTTATATATAAGAAAATATTGCTGGTATTTTTACTATTAAGATGTATTTTTATATTTTCATAGTGTTTTTGTTTTTGGGGGCTCACTATTTGTCCATAGATGGGACCCTGACAGTTGCTACTAGGATCAGTGTGGACCTGAGAACAACAGCGATTGATAGGTGGTTCCAGACTCTTCAAAACCTCCAATATCTCGATCAGAGGCCTTGAAATCAGCATCTTCATCGATCAACTCATAAATGACATGTAATTAGAAAGGGAAAGCTGAGTTCTTATTAACCACCCTCCTCCTCCTCTTCTTCTTGTATGTGCCGTGTCCCTTCAGGACGTGGGCGATAATGGCTCTCCACAATTTTTTGTCCATTGTAGCTCTTTTCTCTTTTTGTTATCTCTCCTAAACCCCGTTCTACCACCCATTTACACAAGCTCATTAGGTTGATTATGCGTTATTAACCTCTGTCCTCCTTACCTTCAATCTGTCCTGTGAGTATCAGATTTTCCAAGCCCTCTTTCCTCATTATGTGCTCTAAAGATTTCAGCTGTTGTTTTCTGATGTTAAATATAAAACTTCATCGTTGCTCACATCCATTCCATGGTATTCGCAGCATCCTTCTGTAGCACTATATTTGCATCTTCATCTGTGCGAAAATGGTCCAGAACTGATTGCTATATGGGAGGAATGATGTTCTATAACAATTCCGTACTCTTTTCTTCGTTTCTAAAGAAATTTTCCTGTTTTATAATACTTTGCTTAGCTTTCGGACGGCATCTTTCGCTAACTCAAAGCGCTTTCGAAATTCGGTGTCGCACTTTTCGTCCTCTGTTAAAACAATTCCCATTTATTTAAATTGTTCTACTTACTTGAATTTAACATCTCCAATTTGTAATTTGCATAATTATTTAGCCGAAAGAATTCTGTCTTGCAGGTGATGTTTAGTCCTTTCTTCTCGCTTTCCTTTACGACGTTGTACTTTTTATAGATTACACCAGAATCAGAAATAAAAAAAACAGAGCTAGGTAGATCTGTGCATAGTTGGAAAGAAGTGGTCAGAAGTGTTCATTTGAGGCCGATCAGATAGATAATATTGGTTCCTCATGGTTACCTGTTTGGCTTTGTGTAGAATACACTTGCCCAAAG